>VYZQ01018646.1:0-20403 GCA_013400655.1 Mystacornis crossleyi
GGCGGCACCGCCCGCTCCCCCCGCGCCCCGGGGCCGCTCGCTCCCGTTCCCCGCTGCCCCGGCCCGGCGGGGTCCGCGCGGGTTGCCGGAGCCTCCTGCCTCGGCAGGGCTGGGCTTGTTCGGCAAACCGGAGAGACACAGAGAGACACAGAGAGACACAGAGAGAGAGAGAGGAAAGGCGTTCATTAAAGATTTCCCGCATTTGGTGCTGTAATTATAGCCCCTCTGGGTCGCTGAACAAACTTGAGAGAACACGAAGGTGTCCTTTAGAGATGAGGATTGCCTAAGTTAATGATGAAATGCTAAATAATGGCAATAGCATAGGCGGGTTACTTAAGAAATCGGTCGGTGAGGTGGCAGATAATCTACAGGTGTTACAGATTGTATCATCGCTGTTGACAGGGACGAAGGGCCCTGGTGAGTGCAGGGCTGCTGGGCCGGGTGCCTCTCTCTGCCTGTGCAACCCGGCTGTCCTTGAAGGGAGGGTCCAGGTCGCGGTGATCTGCTCCCCCAGTAAACCCGCACCACGAAATGAGTGCTGACTGCTGGGAATGCATCCCCTTCTGTATCTGGCATAGCCATCACTGGGCCAATCCTTACAAAAACGGTCAGTCCTGGCCTTATCTGGGCCCTGTGGGGACATCTGGGATTCACCTTGTAGCATCACTTAGAGGAGGGAGAGGAACTGGGATTTAAGGGGAGACACAGATTTGATGCCAGCCCCAGGTGCTTTCTGCTACTATGAATTTGCCTTTATGCACCAGAATGCTGTGGATTTCCACTCAGGACAGGATGTGGAAACTGGAAAAATTTTTAAGTAGAACAGATGATAAGAGGGTGTTTTTTCCATCAGGAATGAAAAAAAAGCTTAAAAAACTGACTCCAGTACAAAAGACTAAGGAAGATAGGTTACCAGTCTTCAAATATGTTAAAGACTGCTATGGAGTGAAAGGAAGCAATCAATTTGCCCTTCATGTCCCAGCTCGGTTGGTGAGAAGTAATGAGCTCAAACTGCAAGATGTAACTTCAGTATTAGCATTAGACTACTTTCTAATGGCAGTGAAAATGAAAAACTGTTGTAGTCTGCCTAAGTAGAGAGCAAAGTCACCTTCATTAGACAGCGTTAAGAACAGACAACGTACATCTATCAGACATATCATTATAAGCAGTTCTGCTTAGGGCAAGGTGATGGGCTAGATGACCTGCTCAGATTAATTCCAACTTTTCCTCTGTGACATGAAGTATCTCGCACTGTTGAAGCCTACTCAGTTGTCACACAGGACCTACTTTCGTGATCAGCTTTTGCCACTGACTGGCACCGACCAGCTTTTTGCAAGTCCTGAAGTGGATTACTGGGATCTATGTGATGACTGATAACTTTCATAATGACAATTTGTCTATCACTGTTGATTTATTTGTTCATTTCTTGCTCAGATGCTTGCTACCTATGTGAAATAAAATCCCATGAAAATTCATAAAACTCTTGATGCCTGAGCGTGGCCACCTAAAACAGAGACTACACAAGAATAAGAGAATAAAATGAGGTATTTGTTTGAAGGGCCTTCAAAGGTACACCCTGGGCAGGCCAGAGGCTACACCCAGGATGGACACTGGGTCACGGGTTCCTCACACTTTTATAAGTTTTGTCCATTTGCATATCAGGGTTAATTCTCCAAAAGTAACTTTAGTTAATGATGTAGTTTCCCCAAGTTTAAACCACCACCCCCCACCCCCCATCCCTCTTCTTAAGATTTAAATTTACACATTTTGGGCCTAGGACAATCTAGGTGTCCTTGGAGAGCAAACTTAGAGAGGCTTGTTATGTCTAACTAGCATGAGAACAGTAGCTAACAGGCCTCAAGAAACTTCAGAGTTACACAGTAGGCAGTACAGGATTTGAAAAATATAAAAGTTAAAACCTAAAGCATCACTCTTACCCTCTTTCAAACCTCTTTCAGGGACCTGTTTCTCCCATGATACTTCAACATGGTACCTTTCCATTAACTAAGCAATTTGCAGGAAGTTCTCCAGGGAGCAGTATGTACTGCACAAGCAGTGAGACTTGGGTTCAGTTCCTTACCTCACATGCAATACTGATGCTTCTTTGAGTCATAACTCCCCATATACAAGCCAAGGATAACAGTATCTCCCTGGAGAGACTGGTCTGAAGATAAATATGCTATGGACTGTGTGACAATATAGGAGCAACCCCAATAAGGCCCACTGGTGAGAAGCAGTACATAAAAGCTACCCAGGTGTTACTCCTATTTGTTTTGCTTTTTTTTCTCACCATTGTTAATTGATTTTATGCCCTCTGCGTACTTTGACTAGAAAATAGTCTGCAGTTTTCCTGGGGCAGTGATTGCACTAGTTGCAATGGGATCTCAGCCTTAAGTTAGGTTTCTGGTATTAGTGCAACATAAACAGCTGTTCTGGCAGTTTGATAGTTTGGTTGTGGTGTTAAATTTCCCCCCTGTGAATAATTTGTATACAAGTTTCTGGATTAACTCATGCATATCCACATTTAGCTGTCTGCTTCTGCGGAGGCAGTCTGTAGGGAACAAACACGGATCTTGACTGAATTTCCATTCACGTTGTTTACTGAAGTTCTGGATATAGCTGGAGGGACTTTCAGTCACAGTTATCTAAACCTTTCCGCATTGCTGAACACTGGTAAAGAGATACTAAATCCACTGTAGTAGGCTTCAGTTATTCCTAGGATGTTTCTTTGTATCACAGTCACTTGTAACAATAATGAGCCCATTGGTCATTTATTTGATCCTAATTGTAGAGGTTCGCAGTAAAAAATTGACCTCAACTGGAATCTGATAAGTAATATTTGTCACCACCTCGCAACTTATTTCTCAGAAAAGTTCCAAATTAATTTTTAAGTATGTGTGTGGACAGAGATTTAATTGAAGATGGTAGAGACATGGTGGTATGGTTTGGTAACTATTGAGAGCCTTGTCTTTTGCAAAGCAGAGGAGTAGCTATGTCACACCTCGTTTTTGTGACAGAGGGGTCTTTTCTTACAATAGGAATGCTAAGCTCCTACCAGTGCTCTGCATGCAATCCCTGCTTCCCGTGGAAGGATGGCAATCTTCATAAAGACACTAACACAATGTGCTGTCAGATTGGGAGATCACTGTTTCTCATTTGCCCGAAGTGAACCACTGGCATATTTTCACAAACTGTATCTAATTTAATCATATAATTCATTCTGGTAAGTAGTAGTGCTGAGAAGAAAATTTAGGAAGCACGATTTTGAAAGTAATATGTTGTGACACCGATGAGAACTTATATCAGTAAAAATACCAGTAGATCTACAATGCAGTCGTTGGAAGTATTCTAGTTATTGTTGAGCTAAAGCAGCAGCCTTAGCCATTCCATGAGCTGTCCTTCCCACAAAAGCAAGTGTATCTGCAAGCATAAGTGAGATTCCAGCTCAGTGTGACACCTCATGTCATCAAGGGCCTGCATTCCCAGAATTCTGCACATTGGCATTTTCAAGAAATATAATTTTAGAGCCAGTTTCAGTGTAATACAAAGCAAAGTTGCCAAAGTACTTTAAACTTTCAGAGAGGTCTCCATAACACGGTATCTCAGAGTTCTATTGCGCAGCGGTCCCATGGGAGACCACAGAGGGAGCAGGCTGCTCAGGACAAACACTACACTCCTAGGCAACCTGCACACGGGCTGTGGAAAGAAAAGACTCTTCTGATAAATCTTACTGCCTTAAGTGGAGTTCTGCAGCAGGTTATAGAGAAACACCGAATATAGCATGAGAGCCCCTGAGATGTAGGTATCAGATGCAGAAAATTAATTGATGGGAAATAGCAACTGTACATACATCTGGGAGAGAAGGTAAAGTACAGTGTTCAACCTAAACTGTGGTAAGAATTTTGAAACATTTCAAAGAAATTTTATCGAAACATGAGGAAATTCCCGGTCCTGGCAGGAAATGCGGTGCTGTAGTACATGTCCGTGCTATTCCTTTACTGACCAAATAGCACAAAAAAGTTGTGGGGTTTTTTTGTTTATTTTTCATTTTAAAGTAACCCAGCTTTGACCTACAATTCTTAATTCACCTCACTGCTTCTGAAGGCAGAAGAAGAACATTATCATAATATTGGGCATTGCGAAAATAGACATAAAGAAACCTTTGCTTTCTAGAAAAATGAAGAAGTAAAAACTAATTTTTTCAAGACTCTTCATTTCATAGTGCTACTTGCAAGGTTTGAACAGAAGGAAACACCTATTGAATAGGGCGTATTTCAGATGTTCTTGCTTCCTCCAGTTCAACTACTATTAAGATGTGATTGACACTAATGAATTAGAACACCTTTTTGTTCTGTACCCCTATACAAAAAGACACCACCTACAGAAGAGGTGGGGTTTTGGCTGCCCTAAGTATTGGATGGGTGTGGGACATCCACAGCTGAATCATGGACTCAGAAGAAGCTGTTGAGGCAATAAAAGGGGGGGGGGAAAGGCATAAACCCTTGAGATAACCTCTGGATTAGTCATTTTTTCACCAGAGGAAAAGAAATAAAAAACAAGCCTACACACATTCATGAACATGTCATTCAACACCAAATAATTCATGCTCTGGGAGGAGTTTTGTTGATATGGAATGGGCCAAGAAGTTTTCCTGAAGTAACCAATTTCTCTAAGACCTACTTAGGTATTGTGCCACTTTTACAGTGTCAGCACAGTCCCTGGGAAAAGGCCCTGCATCCATCAGTCAATCCATCCATGCACTACCAGCTCACGGCACTATGAGCTCAGCTTGTCGGCCTCGGTGCTGCAGAAGAAGAAAGGCCCAGGGCTCAGAGCTTAGAGATAGGGAGAAGCCTGCAGGACCTCAAGCCTTTGGCAAGGATCAGCCTGGATTTGAAGGCTTACACAAGGATAGGAGTGATAATAGGGAAAAAATGATAAGAGAGAGCATGGGCCATGAATGAAACCTCCAGTCAACAGATCTTCAACCAGAAGCTGACCTTTTTTATATGGAAAAGATTAGCGGGCAGTATGTTCTCTCTTTAAACATACAAAAAATGCAGATTTTTTTTGTACACGGTGGTCAATTCTCCCCTGTTAGGGAGAGAGTATAAAAGAAGCTCAACTATTTCAGCTTTCAGTCAACAAGATGAGCTGAAGTGCTAGAATTAAGAGTAAGTCTGTATCTGAACAAGGGATGATCACTGAGAATCGAGTGCTAAGTCCTTGTCCATAGTATATTTAAAAATGCATATGGACTCCTCAGGGAAACTGCTGTGACTTCACTAAGCCTTCCACTGGCGCTCCAAGGCAGAGTTATTAGTGATGTATTTTTACTATCTATGTACTTAGTAACTCCAGACCTGAATTTTCTGTGCACCAATTTTGCATGAAAGAAAAATCCTTGCTAAATTTTTAGCTGTATGCACAGATGAGTTTGTGCCTCTCTCAGTTCAAAGCTGGCCTCTGCAAACTGAGTGAGATGCATCTCTGTTTATCTGATTACTTCTGGCAGTCAAACCAGCCGTGCTCTGTCACTGGTAGCAATAGTGGCAATGTGTTTATCAGTGTAGATGCTTTGCAGGTGCACAGTCAACTCATTTCACCTCTTCATTCTACTGTAATGACAGTCCTGCTGCATCCCAATAACTAAGGGAAGAGAGACAAGCTTCATAGAAAACTCTACATAGAGATGTATAGCCCTGCCCAGTTTCAACTCTTCCACAATGTATGTCAAGAGAAAAAGGTTTCATATTTACTTTTTGAGGCAGTCCTGTAACACCAAACGTAGTTACCACAAATGTGGTCAGTGAAATTAAGCAAAATTTGACATTTACAGACATTTAAGGTGCATATCCCAAAGGAGCTCAAGTGCACCCCTTTTTACTGCCCCAAGACTTTCTCCCCGTACCCTTTCTTAAGAAAGCAGTCAGTTAAAGTGAAATGTAGCTGCCCAGCATGACAAGGGAGCTTCCATAGAAACTACTTGCCTCTACTCTCTCCTGGCTGTTGCAACTCCTGTACACCTGCATTTTGTCTTGGTGACTCCATCTCATGACTATTCTCAGTTCTCCATACTAGAAAATAAATTATTTCACTTCATTTTGCTAAATAATCCAGTCTAATAATGTAGTTTGATGCACTAAATTTTTTGCATTAAAATTCTCCCAATCTGCTGCAATTTCTCAGAATTTAGAGGGGAGAGAAGTTACCTAATAATGACATTGGCTTAATTCTATATTTTTCTTGTTTATATCCCTAGACATATTGGTTTTAATAACTATTCTTACTCCTAAAGGTATATAACATATAAATTGTATTGTGGAAGAGAATGTTGCTTGTGTTTTACTTAAAAACTCAATCCTTGTATATCCTTTTGAGAAGATTAAAAGTATGACAAGAGCTCTACAATTTCTGGGTGAGAACAGCATCTCAGGAGGAGGCTAAATACAAGGATGTGAAGAGGGCTGATTGTGCTTGAATGCAGTTTAATTCCGTTGAATTTTTACTTGTTTAATTAAAATACGAAAAGGGTGTTGATGAAAAGCCTAGTGTATTTGTACAGTTCTTGACTGAATCTTATAACAGAGTTGTTTACTGCTGGAATAGGGACATTTATTAGATAACTTAGTAGAAAGGTTTGACATATTTCAGTTAAAACTATAACACTTAATTGTTGTAGCTGAGTCACAAAAATCCTTTCCTGGATCAGATAGCAAGGCAGCTTAAGAAACAAATCAGCTATTGCAAATCCTTCCTCAGGGTTTGAAGAGAAGGAACAATTTCTTCTAGTGTTTATTACATTTTAAGACAATTCTTAGGTATGATCTGGGGAATACCAAAGTATGTAACATTAGACACACAACAGAGTGATGTAATTGTGTAAACATCATATTTGGAACAGGCAGAGTGTTTGAATAGACCATGCAAAAACTGTTCCCAAATGGAAGCTGACAAATAATTATGTGACTCTTTAAAACGAACAAAACACAGGTGAGGTGTTTGATTCTACTTCTAGGGTTCCCTTCACATAGTGCCATTGGTTTGATCACTTTTCGTGTGACAGTGACTTTCCCCTTGCTTAAAACAATACGTTTTCATGATCTTGAGGCAACTAGATGGCAAAACAGAATAAAACATCTACAGTTTAGATTAAGCCGGTCTCAATAATCCTTATGTCATATCATATTACTTGATAATTATCTCCCACACAATAGTAAAATTGTTCTGTAAAGGTAGCTACAAATGGAAAGTCAAGATTATATAACTAATAAGAGGGAAATTTATTAAACACATGAATTTCCAGGAGCTTTGTGAAAATGAAAGGCAGTTTACAACTACTCTGAGGCATCTGCATGTGTTCTGATATATGCAGGCACCCATATCCTTTAATAAATCAAATCCATAGTTTTTTAACACACAGCTAAGAGTGAAGATTATCACTGTCATTTAAGGTTTGATAGGGAAATGGGTTAGGCTGAGTCCTGATGTTCTGCAGATTTGCAGTTTATGCTCTAAGTTACTTCAAGATACTTTTTCCCATCCGCTGTATTTGTATCTTTTTTCAGCCCTGAGTAATATTCAGTTCCCTCTTAGTCTGTTCCCCCAGAGTTTCCTGCAATTCCTTCTAGTTTGGCCCAAATTCCCTCTGGACTGCCAAAGCAGAGGTGCTCTCCCTGTACGTACTGAAGAAATACAGGGGACTAATACAATTCATTTTGAGAGACGTGCTTCAGAATGAAGGCATTCAGGAATGCACGCGAAGATGATGAGAAAAGATTAGATGAGAGTCAGGCGGAGTGCAGACAAACACACATGGTGGTACTGGGCATTTATTGGTCTCTTCATGTGCTGTGCCAGGAGGGGATTGAGCACCCAGAGCAATTACGTGCCAAGATAATGGAGGCAAACTGAACTTTAAGAAATGGCTTTTTTTGAGCTTGCCACAGAAAGCTTCGGCAGGAGACTGCCAATGCCATGAACATAACACGTTCTGTTTCCTGGTACCATGTTTCTTTTGTACCTCACCCGTCCCTCAAGGAATGGAGAAATGGGAAGGAGGAATTGCAGTCAGCGAAAGAGGAACCAGAGTCACAGAGCTGTGAACAGGGAACTTAAATGCAAGCTGCTGAGCACCATCCACCATGGGGTGTTGCACCGGTGGCCAACCACAGCAGAAAGGGAGTGATTTAGTGGTTTACAGGCAGCTAAATTATCATTATGTCAGTACTATACCATTTGCACTTTGGGGCAGAAGCACGCAGTTTACATAACTCACTCTCCTTTTCCTTGGAATTGGATCTAAGTTGTTCAGTTCTGCCTCTTCTGAGAAAGGAAAAACAAAAGGAGGAGACAGACTGAAGTCTGAATAATGAGAACAGGTAGTAAATCAGTAAAAGAAGTTTGAGCAAATGTAGCTAATTCTGTCATTATGTGAAACAAAAATGTTGATTCAACTCTAATTTAGGCTGGGGCGATCAAAGGCAGCTGGACAGAATATTTTAAAAAGTAAAAGCAACATTTCTGCTCAGATGCATATCTGTTGCTGTTTTAAAAACACAGTTTTAACATCAGAATGCTGGTGAAAAGGGTTGGTTTTCAGGATTTTTCAAATTACAGCACAGTATATTAAGAGAAATGAGTGGCCATTTATCTGAATATGCAAGGCCATAAACTGGAGCAGTTCAGCAGCTGCTCCACAGGCAACTAAACTGTCTTTGTGATGAGAGACCCTCCTGGAGAAGAGAAGAGTGGACGCTCATGAATAGGAGCCACTAAAAAGCATCATTACCTATAAGTAAGCAAGCACTGCTAAAGCAAACAGAACAGTGAGGGTCACTAGCAGCCAGCCTGGCAGTCTGTCTCCCTTTCCTTTTTGGAAATAACGGTTATTTGTTGATTTTTAACTTTTGAAAATGTTGTTTCCTTCGAGATGATGATGTGATTTGAATTCATCTGCATATTTGAATTTCGCCTTGTAGAAGCTTAATTAACTATATACAATTAATGACTGGCGTCAGCTTACCCTGTGGAATTTGCAGCAGCAGGACACCTTAAACGCTCCTGCTGCTGCTGCCTTGCCAGGCCTGAGGACTCCAGTCTCGGGCACTGTCAGGCCAGTGCTGTTCTCCAGTGCTTTGTTTCAACAGAGAAATGTGGTGCACACAAGGGACAACAAAGGCAGCTCCTTTTTTGAAGAACACAAAATAGATTAAGCTGGTCTCAGCTGAAAAGGATGCCATCAATTTAGACAGCAGCCTGCTCTTTCAGCTGAAAACACGGGAAATGGAGCAGCACAAATGGGTGAACTGCTTGATTCTCCAAAATATTTGTGAGATAATTAATCTCTGCTGCTTGCTTTGTTTGATAGGGGACCAGCTTACTGCTCCATTACATGCAGTGATGTCGCTGAAGAAGGTAGGCATTTTCAAATGAGAGAAAAACAGAATTTATTTTCTCTTTAACACAACATTCTTTGTGTGTTGAGAACTGAAAAAACAAGCTGTCCTTGTGTTCATGGCTCCTCCGTGTTGCAGCACTGGAAGTTCAGGGGCAAAGGAACAGTTGTAAAACAGAAAGTGGGGGCAAAGAAAGCAGTGCCAGACTACTGTAAATATACCTAATGACTAGGCATAAAAAGAGGTACTGAGTGAGTCCTCATGCTCTTGTGAGCAGAAAGCAGCTTGGTGAGAAACCTCAGGGGAGCCATTCCCAAGCTTGCTGGAACATCAAGTCTCTGGGATAATGGTGCTGGCTCCCCTGCTAGAGCACTCCCTCCTGGCCTAGGGATGCACTAGTTTTAAGAGGGCAGTTAAGGAAAATAGTACAACCTTGTGACTGAAGGAAGAATAAAAACATGATAATAAATTCAGCAGAGGGAGAGTTAGAAAACGGAGAAATTTATCAGGACAATTGTCTTGCTGGGACAATGATAGCATTTGCTTGGACATCTTGGCACAAAGCAACTTGGGCCAAGAGCATTAAAACTGCCTTACTCCAATTAAAAGAGCAAGTTTCAGCTGGAATGGAGAGGGTGACTCCTGGTACACAGGAAAGCAAAGACAGCTAAAATGACTGTTCTTGAGCCCCTCATTTGAATTTTTCTTCTGTGTTTGAATTTTTCCTTAAATGGCTAGAGATCATTTCTGTCTTATCCCTCCAATAAGATGTTTAAATTCCTCATTTAGTGCTTAGTACATCATTCAAACTCCCCAACTCTCAGAGCAGAAAGCCCTGCTTTTACAGTGGCTTTTACAGCAAGCTTTTTAGCAATTATTTTGTAATGAACTGAAGTGTGTATTTATATATCAGCAAAGTATCTTCTAAACACTTTTGTTATGATATCTAAATACATTTTATTGCAGCTTCTAACCAGTTTCTAAAAGCCATTAAAAATTAGAAAGGAAAAATTATTTGCCTCAGATTTATTTTCTGTGTGATAGTGTGTATCCCAGAATTGCCAAGTGTTCCTGCCTTTCGTAGCTCTTACTTGACTTGTGTGGCATTGTTGGCTGTGTTAAAACAGGCAAACTTGATCATTATGCCTTGTCAATCTTACTTGAGATTTGAGTCAGTTATGTTTGGACTGGATTTAAAAGAAAATATTTCCTTTTTTTTTTTTTTTTTTCCCTGTCAACCCTTGATTTCTCACTCCATCTTACCTTCCAGGACTCTTCAAAATGTACCAAGTGCTGGAACGAGACTCTGGAGCCAGCTGCACAAGCATCCCTCAGATTTCTGGAGTGCTGACCTGTAACGAGCTGATTTGAGTCAGTGCCTCTGTGGCAAGTTTTGTTGGTGTCCTCAGCCCTGCAAATCCGTGCAGGAGGTCCCAGCACAGCCCAGACAGGACCGGCAGTGGGTCCTGGAGTCCCCAGCTACCACAGACACCCCCACCTCACATCCTGAAACACAGAGGCTGAAGCTGGACCCTGAGACCTGGTGAGAGACCTGGTGACATCTTTCCATTTGACCTACCACATCTGGGCACAGCAAAAATCTTAGGCAGACGGCACCTCTATATGAAGGCAGTTTGAAATTCCATGATTCTGATCTAAGGAGATCTGGAAAGCTGAGCAGGGTGGATTAACAAGACGTTTTTTGATCTGACACGGCCTAAATGTGTCACTGGCAAAGGACTGGGATGTGCTGTTTGTGACCTTTGCTTCCAAATGCACCAAAGCCCAGCCTTCCTTTTACCCAGCAGATGGCCAACTGCTCTTGCTAACAGAAAATAAACCTAAGCAGAGGCTTCCTCACTAATGTTTATAGCCCTGCAGATGGACACTTTAAAAGAAAGGCAGCTTTGTTAAACCATAAAACAAAAACCTGTGAAACTTTAAATTCAAGGCCTGTTATTTTGTGCTCAGTCATAGACCTCCTTTTTCTTCAGACAAGTATGCATGTAATAAAGTACACGCAAGGCCTCTGGGAAGTGTGGGATGTGCTCTGGGGATGTGGATTTACGTCTACCAGGAGTGCCAAAGACTGTGATAACAGAAATGGTAGGCTTTGTACCCCTGGAAAAGCTTAGAAATATTAAGCTTAATTACTGGATAAAATATAAATAAATGCTTTGAAATTTTGTTCATTGCAGCTCTATCTGCCCTTCCCTGATGCTGTTCTTTCTCTGAGTGTTCTTTGATCTCCCAAGGACACTGCTGTTTTAGCCGGACCCAGCTGCACACAGCGGTTGCAATTTTGCCTGCTGCCTGTGAATTTAGGTGGCCAGAGGGCACTCTTAGATGGGAATGTGAAAGTCTAAACTTGAGCTAGTATTTTCTCCAGAGTTAACATTTAGGATTCACCCGGCAGCTCAGACATGGTACTGCAGCAGTAGTAACCCATCCAGAGGGGAGAGGTTCAACTCACATGCTTAGAATTATCCCCAATATTTGGTCTCCCACCATTAACATCTGCTGGTAGGTAGTTACCAACATGGGCCAGCTGATGGACAGGCATCGTCTAGCATCACTGAAGGTCCCACAGTAACAAAATGAACTAGCTAATGGAAAGCAAGCTGGGAATGGAAACAACAAACCTTCATCCATTGCTAGGACATTATGCAGTCTAACACCGTATGGCAACTGTTGGCAGGTGCTCAAAAGCTGGAGCATGGGGTGCAGGAGAGGCTTACACTGACCAGTCACAGGCTTTGTCAGCCAACATCTCCAGGAGCTGAGGACATGAAAGACATTCGTTCTCCTCCCAGACCTTCTCTGCTGTAGTTTTCCCTCTTCTGCTTTTGCCATAACTATTACAGCCAGTGCTATTCAATCACCAGGGAGGTAAATGCACATCCCATCAAAGGTTACAGTAGAACAGAGATCACAGAAAACAATTTTCTGCCTAATTTTATATAACTTCTAGGAGTATTGGAGTTACTGTTTTGTTATTCCTCATATGTAGCCAATTAGCTTTTTCTGTCTGAAAATCTCTTGGATAATGACACAGCAAAGGATATAAAGTAAGGAAGTATGACTCTCCACTAGAAAACTAAGAAAACTGGCAGGAATCTTATGGGCAGATAAAGTAAATAAAATAGCATTAACAATCTTAGCAAAGCATTCCAGATTTTGAAATGACAAAGCCCTTTTCAGTAAGCTTTTTGCATTACTTAAGCACTGACTGCAATGTGTTGTGCAAACAGTTTTAATGTTCTCCTGTTACTGAGCAGGAGGTTATGCAAGCAGACCGCAATACACACGTTGCTTTTTGAAGACAAGGTTATAAAGCAGTAAAGTATTATAAAAGTATTGTGGCAGAAGCAAAAGCTCTTTCAAGTCATCATAACTGCTCATGTCACAAGAAAGGGAGGCTCTTTAAACTCTATGTCATGGTATATTATGCATATAAGGGATAAAAAAATTACCATGGGAGACAGAAGCCCTACCTGCCTCAGACAATAACGGGTGCCACAAGTGTTTGCCTTTCAGAGGTGGCAAATAATACTGTAAGTTCACGTACACAAGTATGAACAAATGGGCTAAGAAATGCCAAATAGGTGGAAAGAAAAATTTGTGGCATGGAAAGCCACTAACTGAGGCAAATGTCTGAGCGAGTAAGGCCGAGAGTGCTTCTCTCCCCTGCTAATGTTCTCTGCCATTCTACCTTGGCATCTGTTACCTTGATATGCTTTTCGTATTTCCTGCCTGCCCCGGGTGACTCTAACCTTGATTTTGCAGCCTTTTCCCTATCTTGCTTATGCTTGTTTCAGGCAACAACAACTGCATGGAATAAATCTTTGAAGTTTTATAAAGCCATTGTTCAAAACTGTGTTTGAGGGTGCTCCTACATATTTGCAATAATAAACAACAAACGAAAGAAGCTAAACTTAATAAAAACTTAACAAAAAGGCAGAGCTAAATCCTGGTATGTACAGTGAAAGCAACTGGAAGCATGAACATACACAAAAGCTTCTTTGATTAGCATCTTATGAAGGAATGATCATTTTCAGAGAAAGAGCATGCAGTACTTATTTCATCCACCAAAATGTCGTTGGTTTTGTGTTTTGAATGGAGTTTTCAATAAACCCTGTGGGACAAAGACGTTAGATTCACTTTCTTCATTTTGTAAGTCCACGTCACTTTAGGTCCTCTTGCAACCAAGTGCCCAGTCTTCTGGTGAGCACTGGAGCAGACTCAGCAGACTCAGTGATGATCTAGTTATGTTCGGACCACCGTTGCTCCAAAGGGAGAGATTCCAGCTAAAAATGTAAGTCCACCCTCTTTTCTGTCATAGTCCCTTTTGGCAGAAGAGAAGCATTTGGCGTACAACTGCTCTGGGAACTCCACACCAGCTCAGAGGTTGCCTTGCAACAGAGCTATACCTTGGAGTCTGTATTGGACCTTATTGCTGGAAGAAAGAGAATGGCTTGGCCGTAGCAGAATTTTCTCTGTAGCCTTCCCCACCCCCCCCATCCTCCCTGCACTGGTTTACCCACAAGTCACTAATTAAAAGGAATAGATCCTTAGAACAGATGGATTTAGTGTTACCAGTCAGACTTGCTGTTTTCATTACTGTTTTACATTTTACAAAAAAAGAGAAGGAAATTGCAGTAAACATCTTTTGATAACCTTGCAGATTCCACTCATATAGCTAACTCCTATTTTGTGAAAAGTTCTGTGTGTATTGTGCATTTTTATATTATCTAGAACTTCAGAACACAAGATGGCAGTGTATATGCTAGTGATTCAGGCTTGGAGATGCTCCTGATACTTGGAGATGCTCTTGATAAAAATACATTTTATTGAGGCCTATATTAATCTGATAATGTAATTAGGGTATTAGAGGTAAACCTAAAAGTATTTGTCAACAGCAGAAGCAAATACAATTTGCCAATAAATGAGTATTGCATGAACAAGTGTTAGGTAAAGCTTAATTCAAGATTTTATTGTACGCAACAACACTCTGGAGACATTAAAAGCCTCTTAGGAAACTCCTCAATTGCAATAACAAGAGAATATCCCTTTATGAAGGAATGGAAGCTGGCTCAGTCGTAAGAGCTTCAGAGCAGAATTGGCTGCTGCGGAAAAGCACATAAGAGAGCTGGCAGCCTGAAATATGTGGAGAGCTCAGGGCTCTCGGAGGAGCTGTGCAGACCACTGAAGTGGAACAGGCTGAACAGTATCTAAAACTGAACAGGTGCCTTTCTGTGAAAAAAACTAACAAAACGGACAACTGTTTGGCATGACAATTGAGAGAAAAAAAATTTCCACTGAGAGGCATCAAATTAGAGGACAGGTCTCTGGCTGAGGGGAAAATTGCTTCAAGAGCTCCAAGGAGTTGGACCTTTCCGTGTGTAACTTCAGAGCTTCTCGTTCAGAGCTCCTCTGGGCACCAGAGGGTAAAGAGAACTGCAGTAACAAGCTTTCAAGGCCACTACCCAGAAACCTCCTTGGCTGGTTGAGTTGAATACTGGAATTAGTAGATGTAGCTAACAAGTTGTTTTGGCTGCCTTTCCTAGCATTTAGTTATGTAAACATGGTCTTGCTACATAGTGAAAAGAGCCCTTAGAAAAATAGTAATATTTCAGAGTATAAAATAATCCTCGAAGTCATTATCCCTGTGGGATGTATAATGCTGACAAAATTCTAGATAGTCTTCCCTTCTTCGTGGGCAATGTTCAGGTGACTTTGCCTCCCTGTATCTAAACTTACGGCAGACTAATGGGCAAGTCAGATTGACCCAGGAGATCAAAACTCAACATTCAAAGTTCATTATTTCTGGATATAGCTCTTAATTTGACATATTTATTAGGAATTAGATCATGAAAAAATATATCTTTCTCTCAGACAGGTGTGGTATAACGATTTTCTGTTTTTCTCTCCAGAATGGGAATACTTGTTATCCTCTGTTGTACTGCACCATGGAAGTCCTCCCAATGTGAGTGGAGATGGGTGCACTGAGCTTGACCAGTGGTTTTGACAGAAGGTGGAATTTGGGGAATCCTGGTCCCTGTGGTCATTATCTATGTGTAAAAGTATCACCATGTTCCCAACCCCTCAATCACAGCAGCTCCAATGAAAAGTTCAGATTTTTCATGGTTGCCCACTCCTGTTGTTACAACTGGACTGATTGCTCCTTGTTACAGCCTTATGTTCCCACACATAAATCACTGGGTTAATACCAGGACTTCTTTTCCCTCCCTCTTTCTGAGTTTGCATAAGATTGAATTTGGCATTGATTCAAATCAAATAATTCAAATGGCTGGTATTTGAACTACAGCTGAGTGTGGGTTCATGACTAAAATAAAGTGTATTACCTGGCAGTTTCAGTCATTTGGTCTATTTGTCACAGTAGATTACAGAAAGTGTGGCACACACAGAATTACGCATGCACTTTTCAACCATCTAAAATGGGGGATAAATTGAACATGTCATATTCTAGGAGGGTAATTTATATTGAGTACAAGCTGGGAAGGGACCAGAGTCAAAACTTCAGATCTAAATTACTTGAGTTCCAGGGAAATTTTAAACCAAATAAAAACTTCAGAGCTGTTCATTATATAATTAAGTGAACCAACAAGAGACCATATCTCAGCACTCACTCCCAAACTAAAGAATTTACACCAAAATTGAAGCTTTGTGGCTAAGTCCACAGATGTTTAATACTGACTGTGATCACTGTATGGAGCTACTGCCAGCAGTCTGTTGTAACCACCGCACATGTCTCTTTTGGCTTTGCATATATCCCTGTTCTTAAAAGTGAACTTTTCCAGCCTGATAATAGTTCCTCACAGAGAGTGTGTTACGAGGATTCACAAACTCATACTTTTTCATGCATGGACCACTGAAGTTGGTCTCATTGTCTTCTCTTCATTGCAGGTGCTTATTCAAGGTTTGACCTGCAAGGGTGCCCCTTCCCTCTGGCAACCCTGGAAATTATCTGAATTTTAAATTTCTGTGAATGCAGGTGCCACCAGTAATGTCTCAGGAATGAGAGGAGAAGGAAAACACTGTTTTTTCTTGCTGCTTCTGTATGATCTTCCCTACAGTCTGTCTCATCTTCTTTTGCCTCTAATCAAAACCCAACTATTCTTATCATGGCAGTAGTCAGCCCATGTAGACATTCAGTGAAATTCCATCTTTAGGTGAAACCGTTCTTACTTTTCTATTCAGAATCATTCCTAATCCAACCTTCTTGTACCAGGAATAACCAATTTCCACCAAACCAAACATAATCTACCCTTTTCCTGTGATAAAATGTAGCTGTAATAGCCCACCCCAAGATTAAGTCTTCCCTCCCCAGTATTTTACAAAAGCACCTCTTCAATCTGACCCAACACAAATCAAAACTAATGTCTTTCCCACAGTCCAAAACAACTTCTTCTCCCCAAAATAAACTCTTCTCTTGACATTAAAATGTAATGATCCCCGCAAATTCAGGAAGTCATGGTGCAGCAGAATGATTGTAGTCCTAAAGACACTTTAACCTTTTCTTTTACTGCAAGAATCATCCTTCTGCCTGTCATCAACCCATAATGTAAAGGTGAGGTCTGGACTAAGAGGGATGGAGCAGGAAATGTTGGCAGGCTGGAGATTGTTACCTTCTGGTCCAGCACAGGCACACAGGATCCAGCTGAGGCTTGAGAGCTGTTCAGAGCAGGCAGTTACTGGGGAAAAGGATATTGGAGGTTATCACTGCCACTGATATGTTCCCCGAGCAAACACTGATGGTCGTAATGAAAGTAAAAGGTGTTATATTTAAAAAAGGTGTTGTATTTAAAGTCAAAAGTAATATGCCTGTGAAACATGCTGGCAAATGGTATCATTGAGGCCAAGAGCTTAACAGGATTCAGTAAAAGGTTATACATACATATTCATGCATTTGTGCGGGGAATTAGATTGGACCTGATAAAAATTCATAATGGATATAAATGTTCACAGCTCAGGGCATAAATCAGCCACCAGCCTGAGGTTAGAAAATAACTTCCCCTACAGTCAGGCTGTTACATAATTATCAATTATACTTGCAGAGGGGGGAAAGGAGGTTGAAGAATAGGGCAATTTCCTCAGAGACATCTGGGAATTACTATTGGCAGACAACTAATTTAGATTTTATCTGGTATGGAAGTTCTTATTACATCAAATAATGTAATTTAGAATTAAAGCATGTGATTTATTTTGTATTTTTTATTCTTCATGTAATCAAGTTCATGCCTGAGGGTAACTGCAGGCCTTTCCGCTACAAGCCAGCTGATGTTAGTGAAATCCACTGTGCTGTATTTTCTCACCGAATCTCCTTAAAAGCAGCTTCAAATTTTGCAAGGAATTCAGGCAGAGTCCCAGGAATTAAGTTATCGACGCCAGCCAACTAACACAGCCAACTTACTGTCTGTATTAGCACAGAAAAATTTACATGCATGAACTGCAGCAAAATCTCATTCCAAAAGTTCTCAGTTTTGTTGTTTGCGTAGTAACCTAAGAAGACTTGCAAAGCTCTTGAACATCTCAAATTATAGCATGGCGGCTACTCCAGGCCTACTTTTTTTGCTTGGTATTGTCAGCTCACCTAGGCAAAACATACACGTTCTGTGGACTTGTTTCCATCTAGCAACACTCCTCCAGCTCTTGTTGCACTTGAAAACAGTCTGTGAGCTAACAACACACACTGCACGCTAAGAAAAGCAGCCTTTGGGACCGTGCAGCGAGCTTGATGGAAAATCAGATTCATAGTCAATTGATTAAGAAACTGCAAATGAATACAGGCAATCATTTTTGTTTGCTGCATTGGGATAGTAGCTGCATCCTGCTGTAGTTTCTGGAGCACATGATACGCTTACTGCAATTACAACATAAATTATCACAACAATAGATGTGGAAAGCTGAGAAACAGCTATTAACAAAACATCTCACCAGTTTTCACGAGGAAAAGGAGTGATACTTGGCATCAGTCTCTCCTAAGCATAATTTCTGTTCCTAGTGAGTGTTACTAGAAATATTGCACAGTGATTGCTCAACATCTGGAAAGTTCTAGGGCCACAATCAACAAACACTATGGTCTTATTAGAAAAAATTTACTGTGTAAACTTCAGTGATCTGTTCAGATAGATTTATAAAAGGAATGGCTGAAGAGAAGGCAGCAGATGCAATGTAGCAGATTTTTTTAAAGGTCTCAAATCGTATTTTGTGGAGATTTAACTTGACAAACGCCTCCCAGCTGGCTTTGCTGTGCAAGCTGTGAGTTGCCGAGGACACCCGGGGCTGGCGAGCGCCCAGCTCCGCGCTGGTGCCGCAGTGCCGGGGCATTGCAGGCTCCTCACCAGCTGCCCCCGTGTAAGGCAGGGGCTGCACAAGCAGCGCCACCCGTCCATGGCTTTCTAGGAACAACAGGGCACCTCCTGTGAGCACTCCTACCAGTGGCAGCCTCATCAGCCCTGCAGCTGAAGCTCGAATGAGGATTACAGTCGTTTGGGGTGGGTCGTGTTGGGACCATTTCACACCAGACTTCTGCCAGTCGCGTATGCAGTTCTGTCGTGTCTCCTGCCTCCTTCTGTCCTGCTGCCGCCGCTGCCGCCGCCTCCCTGGCAGCACCAAGCCATTTCCCTGGGCAGCTCTCCGGCTGCTTGCAGCCCAGCTGCCTCGCTCTGCCAGCTACCAAACTGCGCTCCAGCTCCCACATCGGCCTGTGCCTCTTAAAACGTGGTTTATGCTGGGCTGGAGACGCCAGCGTATACTGAGAACCTCAACACAGAGCTGCAAAAACATAGGATACATCGAACTGTGAGGAGATATTTGGGGATGTGAGGGATGTGGGGGCAAGGATGAATTTTTTTTTAATATTTTCATCGGGATAATGAAGTAAACTTCAGAACGCTGCTGACATTTACAGTTGTATGTCTCAAAAATCTGCAAATACCGATGAAGAATTACAGATGGGGCGTAAAGAAATGATGCGCTCAAAAGTGGTAGTTTTGATCTAAATAAGGCAAATTGATAAATAGTGTAAAAATAATCCAAATAAGCTTCCAGTGGAATAAATAGCCTGAAAAGTATGAACTGGAAAAGAAAATGATGGGAAACTGTCCTTCTTCCTTGGCAACTAGATGCGAGTTGGCACAGGATATAGCAAGGCAAAAGAGCAATGTCATTTTATTCTTCACATGAAGAGCTGTAACATCATCAGGTTAAGTAATTTTCTTTTCCGTTTAGGCCTAAAATATTCTGTTGTATCCTTAACACTGTCAAAAAGACAAAAGATAAATGAGAAAGATTTCTGAAAAAAGCCAGAAAAACAATCACTGGCTGGAAGCCAGATTTATTTGGAAATATGTGTGTATGTTTAACTTTCCAAACCTTTAAGGGTGGTTAAAGGGAACTCATAGTGGATGACTTCTTCTGAAACAAGCTATTTCGAAATAGAATGAAGAAAAAAGGGGTTAGCAGGTCATGGGCTGCCAGAGATCCCGACACTGCTTTGTTAGCTG
Organism: Mystacornis crossleyi; assembly: GCA_013400655.1. Lineage (NCBI taxonomy): Eukaryota > Metazoa > Chordata > Aves > Passeriformes > Timaliidae > Mystacornis > Mystacornis crossleyi. Next base: position 19,928 of record VYZQ01018646.1, read on the forward strand.
CTGCTGCTGCTGAGCAGCCACAAAATTACTCTGGTAGCAGATCCCCAGAGTGGATAAAAATAAGGGTTGCATTTACATATTCTGAGAATCAAGCTTATGTTTTGTTTTCTCTGAAACTCATTCCCAGAGACAAACCTCCCATGTTTGTAACAGGTATTTAGGTAAAAATGAGGCACCCGGTCCAGTCCAGTGCTAAGGACCACTCTGACTGTTTGATATTGCTTCCCATTCAAACACAGTATTCATTATCCTGGGCCAGCGTCCCACCTGTGCAGCTGCTCCAAGAGCAGCTCCTGCAGAACAGTGTGACTAGAGACAGCAGGCTGTTTAGATTTTAAACTTGCTAAGGACAAACTGCCTGCTGCATTAGCAGAATATGTGGGGCATGACAAGAGGCTGAGGGAGTAAACAATGTTTTATATTCCCATGTCATGTCATGTGACAATCAGGAGGAAAATCTCAAAAAAAAAAAAAGG
>VYZQ01018649.1:27037-46436 GCA_013400655.1 Mystacornis crossleyi
CGTCCCCTGCTGCCCACAATGCTTTGGATGCAGCCCAGGACACGTTTGGCTTTCTGGGCTGTGGTTGCTCATGGCTGGGATGTGTCCAGCCTCTCCTCCACCAACACCCCTAAGTCCTCTGGGCAGGGCTGTTCTCCATCTGCTCACCCCCAGCCTATGTTGATGTCAGAGGCTGCCCCAACCCAGGTGCAGCACCTTGCTCTTAGTCTTCTTAAACCTCATGAGATTTCCATGCATGTCCTTGGTGTAGCAGTTGTCTTTGCCCACATTGTGCCAGAAAAGCACAGAATTAATATGGGATAGGCAGTGCAAATTTATCATCAGTCTAGAAAGAGCAGTAGGTGCTGCCTTGCTCTTTTTCATGTGGAAATGGGGGTCTTGGATTCTGATATGCACTGAGAGCTTGTTCCCTCAATATCCAACAGAATCCTGTGTTCAGGGTCTGTAATATACTGTAGTGCCCACATGCCAGTGGAATAAGACAGCATCATTCAAGGAACTTACATAATTATTCTGGTAGTCTTGTAAAACAGAAAAGAATTATGTAAGTTCCTTGAATTTCCTGAATCACACTGTATTTTGATCGAAGTTATCTGTTTACCGCAGACCTTTCTGCCTCTTCCTGCCCAGTGTGCCTTCCTCCTTCCCATTTCCCTGCCCAGTTTATAAGATATTCCATAAGGAAATTGGCACGTGTGCTCTGAATTACCCCAAAGGCCTTGTCATTATTGCTGCTTTCTTGCTGGTGTCAGATTTCTAATACCAGTCCTCACAATCACCATCTCAGAGATGTGTTTTCAACAGCCATGCTGCCATTATTGTTTGCAAATGCTGTTTTGCTTTATCCTTTCACCATTAGATGGTCCCACTGTGGCCTTGCTCCCACAATTTTTGTGTATGTATGTGCCTGTCAGAGATAAACACTAGAATATTTCTGAGAGAAAGATCCATTATGGTTATAAATATATGTGAAAATAGAGATAGAAGTGATGATAGTACCTTGTGAAATACCTGGCAAATATTTATGAAATATTTGCAGTATTTTCTTCATTACTTCTAGCTTTCTACATATTCCAACCAAAACTTCTTTGTGTGTGTACTGAGAAACAGAGCACTCAGGTTCATTATACAACTAAAATACATAAGAATAATTTCTTCTTATAGTTAATTGGATGCATTTGCTTTCAGTGTAATAAATCTGTTGCATTTATTAGGTGAGACACATCTTTGCCTCCCAAAATACACATTAAAACTGTACTTCTATCCTTTAGCTATTATCTTCTAATATAGGTCTAAGCATGGTATTTCTCGTACCGGATTGCTCTGGGATAGTGTTCTTGGCGACAGAGAAGAGAAATCCTATTTTAGTGTACGAAGAAAAACCAGTCTCTAACTGAAAGTCAGCTTTTTGGGAGCAGTTGCAAAAAAAGCTCATGTGTTGCACTAAATGTTGTATAATAATTTCCATTTTGTTTGCAAAAGTGTAATTTCTCTTATTTATGATTGTTTGCCATCATCAGAATATTCCGATTTTGGCAGACTACTGTCTCACCCAGTATGACACTTCTTGTGATTCTGTTTCATGTAATATATATATCTATTTTCCATCTTTGGCTAATTACGTCTTGAAAAGCACTCCACGAAGTGTCAGTAAGCAAGCCAATAAATACAGATAACAAAGGAATCAATGTAATAATTATTAATTGCAGAAAAATATTGAAAGGACCTCTTGAGATTAAAAAAACAGACAATATAATCTATTAAACATAAACCCTGAAAGACCTGTATTGTGCCAAGGGACTTTATAAAGGATTTATAATGTTAAAGGACCTGTCTTAATTGGGTCTTGAGAGAAATTAAGTGGACCTGGGAAACTGAGATTATCCAGGAGGACTGAACCAGCACATATAGAAGAGAAGGGACATTTATCAGAAAACAAAGCAACCTAATAATTGTAGCAAATATAAAAAATAATGATGAGGTGTTAGTTTGTTGATTTCTTCTCTATAAACAGTACACTTTATAACTTCAAAAAACAAGATTATAGGCTTTGATAAGAAAAGCGAGCCAGACATATATTTGACTTAATACTGTAGTTGCACAAATAGTTATGTTGGGAGCACATTGTGGATACTGGAAATTCAAGTTCTTAGGAAGTAGAAATCGCTAAGATTAGGGATGTGAGCACAGTTTTAATTCAGACTTTTCAGGTCAACATATTTCAATACACGCCAAAACGCATTTTGCTTTTCAGTTTAGCCAGTGCAGGTGACTTTCTTCATCTTAGGATTTTGCCTGCGTTTGGGTTGAAGTGTTCGGAAAGGCAGATAGCATCTGCAAATAAAATTTCTCCAAAATATCCTTGTGATCCTCCAACACAATCACATTTTGGGCTTTCTGAGTGACACTCACTTCAACTCAACCAAGCTGTTTGTGGAATTTAGTGGAGAAGGCTGTTAGGAGACGACTTAATTTCTTTTTCAAATCGAGAGATTGCTGTGGAAGTATCAGGAGACCACGTAAGTGTTAGACAGCAGTTTTGGTTTAGCAGCATATTTATTGAAAATGGTGGTTTAAGAAAGTTAGGACTATGTCAAATTTGAGTTGTTTTGACAAACACTTTTATCCTCAGTAATGTGAGAATTTTAGAGAATGCGAAGTATTCTTATTGTAAGGAAACATACCAGGAAGATATAAGGGTAAGGTAACATAAACCCCAATAATTTCAGGTGAATCTAAACCACAGATTTGGTGATATTGTGAAGGAGTGGAACTTTGAAAATTATTTGTTTGTTTCAGTTTGACCTGAAATCATCCCCAAATGATTTCTCCTTCCCCTCAATTTACTTTTTTTCTGTTTCAGTCATCAAACTGAAAAATCTATTATTCATCCAGCCCAAGAAGAGGAAAAAAGACAGTCAAGGCTAAGGCAATTGAATATTGTTCTCAAAAACTGGACGCTATCCCTGCCCCCATCATAAAGTTCCTATGTAGGCAAGTCAGACGTGAGAATTGGTTAGTGTGTGTTGTTCTTTTTTGGAAGCCTGGCCCTAGACACGAGTTGTTTTGCAGAAGTGCTTGGTACTTCTGGATGCAATTCAGCCCAGTGGGAGCTATGCTTCCAAAATGAAATGTGATGCTGCATATACGATGAGTGTTCGGCAGGACAAGTTCTTCCATATCTTATATTGAGGCATTGTTTCTTAAATGTTTATTCTTTGACATTAGGATGGATGAAATTATAACTCAGCCAGTTAAAATTATTTTATACAAATTTTTAAAGCCCTTATAAGCAGTTAATATAGTAGACAGGTTTGAGGAAATTAATAACCTTGACTTTGAGGGACGTTTGAGCAACATGTTTAAATCCTGAATAAATACTGAAATAAGAGTTGGAAACAAGATATTGAATCACTGCTTCTAAAATGAGCAGCAAAGACACTGAACATTCAATGAACTGGGAAAAGCTGATATGTGATATATTATTGAAGCCCATTTCACAGTTCTTCTTCAGGTACGTGTCAGATGAAAGTTGCATCTGTATTCTGGTATTTCCTAACTTTGAAGAGTTTGATCTTGCAACAATGATAACAAGAACTGTTTTAATTGAGGGAATGTTGTGTTTTGTTTTTAGTTCTTAAATAAAATTTACCAAGTTACTTAAAAACAGACTATACTTAGTTTTATGGTATGGATGCTATTGGTAAATGCAGATTGAGATGTTAATTCCACTGCGTGGATCTCATACGTGAGCAAATCTAGTAACTGATAGCAGCTGGGTGGTCCTTATTCAATAATTTTCTGGCACTGGATGGGAAGGGATACTTGCTTCACAGACCTTTCCTGAGAAAAGGAATAGCACAACTCAGCAATGCTGCATGTGTTGTGCTCCTGCTCGGGACAGAAGTGTAATCCTGAGGGCAGGCTCTTCTCCCTCCTACTCTTCTTTCACCTGTACTTTTAATCTTATGCTCCTCATATTCAGCCAGTGTTTCCTTGTCTCAGGTCCAGTTATCATTCCTTAAGCTTTGAACTTGGTCTCAGCTGAATTCTCAGAAATAATCTGCCCCCTTTCTGTTCTCTTTCCGAATTACTTACAGTCTCCTTCCCTGCACTATTCTCATTTCTTTTCTGATAGTTTGAGTGGCCTTCACTACTCCCCTAATTGTCTATGTTTTTCAGATGCAAGTTTCACACTGCATCCTCAACAACTCCTGATTTCCATCTGCATCCTTGGGTTTCCTGTCTAATCTGAAATTTAGACTCCTGTAAATTGCTTTTCTTCCTGGCTTTGCTCTTCATGTGTGTTAAATTATTATTTTAAGTTCCAAAGCTTAGGGAGCAGCCTAAGCCAGCTTGGCTGGTCTGGAGCATCATTGGTGCCCTCTGGCAGAGTGATTTGTGTTGGGAGGCTCAGTGCTTAGTCCTGCTGGAAACTATGGAAGTTTCAACAGATAAAGGCTAGCAAATCTTGACTGAGCAAATAAAAAACAATGTAAAATATTTCCTTTACCTTTTTGTGCGTTTGTTTCAAGAAAAGGCTGAACCTTGACAAAATTTATTTTAAAATTCTATCTGAGTGAGAGGAATTTTAGTTCTAATAATTAATAGTTGGCACAATGATAGGGTGCTGAAAAAGTGGCCTAAGTAAATGTTGGGCTGCCTGAGTGAGAAGACAAGGCCACCTCTTTCGTAATCTGCACCCTTTTATTTTATACAGATTCTGTATCAAATATCTTCAGGCAAATTATATTTTCATACTGTCAAACTTCAATTATATTCCTTTACACCACCATAAAGCTACTCATAATCTCATACTTTGAAATATGCAGGCATATTCATATTTTTTGTTTGTTTTTCCAAGGCATCATGCCTCCTGTGAACTAATTTATAGCTTTCTTTATTTGAGTTTGTAGGAAGAGTGCATAGCCTACTCAATGTAATACTTTTATTTGAAGAAAAAAATGTTACTTGGAAAAATGCTGTGCCATCATAGCTCTGTACCCTTGTGATTTTAGCACAGAATAAACATAATGCACTAAGTGCTACACTGTTTCCAGCAGACTGCAAACCGATTTCAGACAGCAGGGAAAAGTATCCATCTCCTAGAATAAAAAAATTAAATTGTTCTGTGAATTAAAAGCCGGTTTGTTCCTTCCAGTATGGATACATGCTGAGACTCAGTTAGTGAACCTTTCATCTCCTAAAATACAATTACACATTAAAAGTAAATTAAAGATGACTCCTGACATACAAGTATCATCCTCACTTTAAAGAGACAAAAGACAAAAAGACAGAAGACAAAAACCTCTGGATGCTTAAGACAATGATTCTTTAAACTTTTGTTTTTCAGGTTCTTCCTTCAAGTCAAGCTGTAGCAAAGGAGAAAAAACGCTAGAATTCATCCCAATAAATCTTCATCTGCAAAGAATGCATGTGCATAGTCCTCGATTGAAAGGTAAAGAAATTCCCCAAGTATGACCAAGTATGCTGTGAAATACAGTTACACTGAAATTTAGAAATCAGGTCCAAAGTTAAAGTTGTGCAAAGGATTTCTCTGATTTCTCTGCCTCATCTTCTGATGCCACAAATTGTGGACATTAACTGCAGATCTTGGAAAACTAAGGGGTGGTTAACTAAATTTCTTCCAAGGTCCTTTCTAAAAATAGATTCCAGAGATGTGCTCATTTTGTTCCTATGACACTTCAAGCAAAAAAGTAAATGCAGAATATATGCTCACTGAAATGTATTGGTAACCTATGCATGGTTAGAAATATTCTGTTGTAGCAGTGCAGAACTAATACTGTCATGATTCACAGTGACACACTGCACAACGCTCAGTAGGAGTCACGTCCTTCTCAGGCACCCACTTAATTTTTGATTGTGATCCATAATGCTGTAAAAGTCAGACTTAACACTTGTTTTAAGGTGGCTTTTCTTCCCTCCACACCCCCCCTGCCGGTTTGCCACCAGAGATAGTGACAGAGCACAATACAGAACTTTTCCTTCCAGGGATTGCTGGGATGAGCTCACCAGCCCAGGTGATGGGAGTTACATGGTTCCATTAAGGACAGTATTACTTCTAAACTAATTTATCCCGTTTCTTAGGAACTGGTAATGAGCCCAGCACTGCTTGGTTCTAAATCAGCTTATGCAGTGCTACCCTGTCATGCCCACCTGCCCCATGGAAGCATTTGCTCAGTGTTAAGTGGAAATACCTCACTGATTATGCTGAAAATACTGAAAACTTCCAACATCTCCTGGAAAGGAGGATAACTTTCTGTAACATCTTCTGTGGTTCTTTTTAATAGGGAATTCTGGTGCTGCTGCTTGCATATGATTTTAGCAGCTTCATTTACAGATCAAAGATTATACTCATACATATATATGACCAAATCATAGCACAGTGAATAATTTGTCGATAAATTGAGACCTGTTAAATTTGCTGTCACTACAAACACAGAAATTACACTCCGTAAGGTTTTTGCCTTATTGATACACTCTGCATCTAGGATTGTGAAACAGTAAGTACAAACAGTGGTTATAGGAGTTTTATGCTGTGGGAGGCAGATGTTCATCCACTTCCAAGCTGGAACATAGGGACTTCCAATTCCACTTCCAACAGTATCTGTTAGGTACTGGTTGGTTCAATATTTTGTTATTTCTTTTACTAAAAACCAGTGCCTCCAAACATTTCAACAAGATGGGGATTTATAGTGACATAATGTGACACCACAGATTTTAATTTAATGTTTTAAAGTTAATTAATTAACTCAAAAGCATTTTTAGGTTTGTAATCGTGGCTAGAAGCTTAATATTATGTCTTTTCAAGAAAATCTCTTTGTGAACAGGACGCTGTATGTCTATTTGCTAAATAAAAAGAAAAGTGGAATGAAATATGTAACTCACTTAAGCACCCACAACTTTTACAGCACTTGAGTTTTGTTTTGGTATTTTATGAACTTTTTCCTTTCTTCTCCAAAACCATTGTGCTTGGGGCACATGGTTAATCCATAATCAAAAAGGGTACAGAAAGAGATAAATGTTAGAATTGTTCTAGTTGTCGTCTAAATTTGGAAATTTAAATTATAAAACTCTGCCTCTATTATTTATCTAATATTCACTATGCCTTGTATTAGTTATATAGAGTTATATAGATACTGAACAATATCTAGCAATTGCTAATCAATCTGGAGTAGGCAGCACTTTGATACTAAGTTGGTCTCTTTCATCTCATGCTTTTCTTGGCAAAGGACACCTGGAATATAACCAGGAGAATGACTTTGGAAGGGGGAGAATAAAAATTGATAGAGGTGGCATTTAAACAAGCTAATGAGCAGTAGAGGTGTCATCAACCCTTATACTGTCGGATATCTTAATTTTGGGAATGCAAGATAGGTTTTAATCACATCTATTGTATATGCACATTGGTATGTGGGTTTTTTGTGTTTGACACGTACAATAACAGGTTTACTTTTAGTGGACTTTGATTTGGGTTGTTATTGGGTACTCTCATGGAAGAGAAAAGTACCTGTGTGCTTAAACTTTCAGTAGGAATAGCTTTGAGAAAAATACAATTTCCCTATGGGTCAACTGTATCCCAACTGTATTCATTTGATAAACACCACATTGAGCTCTGTTCATCATACTAGAGAGCTTAAATTTATATATTGGCACAGCTTTGCTTTTGTCCCTGTTTATACAAATGTGCTTGTTTTAAATAGATTTGGTGAACTGATTTTTATTTTGCATTTGACTGGTTTGAGACACTGAGTGCCTCCTGTGGAGGCAGGCAGGTTGATTGAAAATTGGGATTAGCTGTTCTTGACAATAAGATACAGCTCCTGTGGCACTTTGATGCATTTCAAGCTCTGTCTTCACTGCAGAGGGGTGTCAGCAGTAGCCTGCTCTTGCTTGGTGGTTATGAGTTACTGGAGCACTTCTGTAGCAGTGCACTGATGCTGACACTGCATGTCCTTCACAAGGAGCTCCACTGATGTGTAAGTAGAGCACATCACAAGGCGTTCCTCCCAAGCCTTGCTGCACTGTGCACTGGGGGAGGAGATTGCCTGTCCCCGTCACCAGGCATGGCTGCTCCTCCTCCTTTGCCACCCTCACTCTCCTTGTAGGTTGTGTGAGGCAGGTGCTCAGCTGTGCTGGGTGTGTTTCTGTCTCAGACAGTTGCTCCTCAATCATGCTGAGAAGAGGCCACAGGCTGAATGAAAGCTTCCTTCTGGATAAATCCTCCCCTCCCAAAGTAACTATAAACAGGGTCATGTTTATTTTTAAAACAGTTGGAACCAGGGTTTAGTCTTTTAAGTTTTCCTGTCATTTCAGGAGTTATCGCTAAACATATTCAGAACCCTGATGAATTCATCTCTTATCTTGATTTCAAGCCACTGCTATTTTAAACAATAGAACTCCTTATTGTCAAGTACCAATGGAGCCCTAATAGCCCAAGAATATGTATTATGGATAAGTCTCTATTAAGACCTAAAAGAATGGGCTATTTAAGAATCTTGAAGCTCACCTTAGGCTAATGAAATTATGTCACTTCTCCTTTTAAGTGGGAATTGAAGAGTCACCAACTCATTAGAGCTCAAATCAATTTGAGCAAATATGTTCTGAGATTCAGCTCAGGAAGTAAAGCATAGTTCATTAACTGTGAATCATTTGTACAGTGTTCTTGCTTCCAGGGATATTTATCATCAGCATGCAAGAAAAGTTCTATTTTAGGAGAGGACTGGATTTTAATTTACATGGGAAAATTCCTGGATGAATAAAACAGTTCACAAAAACCATCCTGTAATGTTTCCTTTAGAAATACATTTTAAGAATGAGGCAGTCTGAACTGTATTTTTATACCTCCAGTAAATTTAGGTGCAAAACAGGTACTGCTTAGTGTAAATGTAAATTTAAACTTTGAAGAAATAATTATTGTGGTGTGGGATGTAATTAAATCTTCATCTCTGCACTGACAATCAATCACAAGCTCTTTCAAAAATGATGTTTTATCTCCAGTTCTGTAAACACATATCGACACAAAAAGTTCATCTGCTATGTCATAAGACATCAGGTATATACAGAAAGAGACAACAGTTTTTGTTGTCTCAGCAAGAATTTCAGTAGCGTAGTTTATTTCCTATTCTGGTAGCTTCTCATCTGAGAACAACTGACTTTTTCTGTGTTCATAAACATATATAAAAAGTTAGTGTATGTCATGGAGCAGGGCTCTCCAATTTAGCATTAAACACCATTATATCTGAAAGTACATTAGCATTACGTCTAAACAAATTCAAACTAGAAAAGAAGTAGGGATTTTTACTAGTCTGATTGACTTCTCTGGGAATGCAGTGAGCTCATTGTCACTTGCAATCTTTAAATCAAGATTAGATGCCTAAATAAAGAGATGCCTTCACTCAACCAAGAGACATAAGCTTGATGCAGAAATCATTAGCTGTAATTCTGCAGCCTCTATTATTCAGTCAGACTATTCCATCATAATGGTCTCTTTTGACTCTAAAATGCTTGAATCTGTGCATCTCAACATGATTGCAAGTTAAACAATGAAAGGGGCAATAAAATGAAATACACAATGGGCCAATTTACTTGGCAGCTTTGTAAACTGCAGAGCTGGAATATTGTTCTACACTGCAGCACATTATTTAGATGTAGCCATAAATCAGATGAACTTTTTAAAGTGTGCAGGTGGCTGTATGGAAAGATTGATTAGCTCTTGGGCCTTATTGGGACATGGATTATCAGTTACTCCCTGGAAACGATACAGACTTGTCCTTACTTTTTGTAGAGTAGATACCACAGTGTTGCCATGACTTGGGGATAGGAGCTTTCAAAAGTCTGTGTTTGTCTATTCCCGTTCCAGATGCTTTGTATGATGTCATCACCGTGGGAGCCCCGGCAGCACATTTCCAAGGATTTAAGAATGGTGGTCTCCGGAAACTGCTGAGTAAATTTGAGGCAGAAAGACGAAAGTAAGTATCCTTTCTGGTAGCTAGGAAAATACCATTAAAGTTGCATTAAAATGCTGTGAGCTCACAGAATACCAAAACAGTTTATCCTGCTGAATGCATGGAAGATTCAAATCTAGTAGGATTGGACATTGCATTCATATTTCCTTTATCTCCCCGGCTTTGCTGAAAATTGAAGCACGGTCTACTTTTAGTGTTAAGACTAATTTTGAATAAACTCAGGAAATGGCCTCAAGCTGTGCCGGGCGATGTTCAGGTTGGGCATCAGGAAGGATTTCTTCATGGAAAGGGTTGTTCTGCATTGGAACAGGCTTCCCAGGGAAGTGATGGAGTCATCATCCCTGGAAGTGTTCAAGAAACGACAGGACTTGGCACTCAGTGCTATGGTTTAGTTAATATGGTGGTTGTTCTGTCAAAGGTTGAACTTGATGATCTTGGAGGTCTTTTGCAACCTTAATGATTTAAAATTGTGAATTTTTTCCTCGCATTTCAGGAAGCTGGGTATATATCAGTGCTTGAAAACCTGCTATTCAGGATGAGGTATCTCTTTGGCATAGCTGGTGAAATGGTCACTTAGTGTATGAATTCCCACAAAGCAGAAAGGAGAAAGCCCCAAAATTATCTTTGCTACTATCTTTGAGGGCAGCTCATAGAAAACTCCACGTTTTGGTTCTTCAACCTCAATTATAAGAACTTGTGTAAGTTGAAAGACAGGAGCAAGCAAGCTCTCAATACAATCTCATTGAGAGCAAGCAAGCTCTCAATACAATCCCCTCAATTCAGGACGGGGTCTGCTTTAAATTAATATATGAAAGGACCATTCTCAATCTTATCATGGAGAAATTTATTTCACTGTGGCAACAACAGTGTTATCTTGCACGCACCTGTTTGTTTCACTGCAAAAGGATTCTTTGAGGACACATAGGGTCCCCAGAGGCACATTTTTCAATTTAAATTTTCTATTTTACAGCGGGGGCAGATTTTCTAAAGATTTGGTTGAAGGAAGAAGTGACACCTTGAGAGGTCAGTCAGAATATAGAAGAAACAGAAAAAAATGCAGATTCAGCAGCCATTTCCTCTAGGCTAACTGAGCTGATGTGGGAAGAGATTAGTTCTCAAGCCAATCCTGGTAGCTTTCAAGATGTGACAGAATGCCTTGCATGTCTTTGACCTTCAGTTTGATTATTAGAACAGTTTATCAAAATATTCAGCAGTGTCAGCCTATTGCAAAATATTTCTTGCTCAATCTTAGACTTCTGGAATTAACAGACAAGAGAAACTGTTATCTGGTAGCATTTGCAGTTGCCAAACAAAAGCAAGACTGAGACATATGTTTTGTGAAAGTTTATCAAACAGAAGAATGTGGAAAATATGTATCTGAAGGTAGTTCTGGCATATTTTCTATTACACAGAGTATGCATCTTTGTGCAGACACAAAGGGAAAGCACTAAATAATATTAACACTCATTAAAAATGCAGTGTTTTTGCAATTCTCTCATTTTTTACCATCAAGAAGGTCATATCAAATTTTTTTTAAAGGCATATTTAAAAAAAATCATTATTTGAAATAAGAGCAAAAAAGCTTTTCTTTCAGGTGAAAAATACAGTTTTTTCTGGTATGTGATCTGAAGCCCATTCCATTGCTTTATAACCAATTCACATACTATTCTTTGTCTATACCAAAAAGTCAGATCAAAGGCCCTTCCACTACAAACATCAGTCAAGTCTATGAGGCACAGCTCTAGTATTTTTGTCCCTTTAGTAGCAAGTAGTGAATTTCATACGACCAGTAAGAACAATTGATACTTTTTACAAATTTTGTTTAGGCATGACAACATTTACACTAAAATAATTGAAATATGATGATTAAAGTATGGTAAATAATTGCAGAATATGAATTACTTGTGTATGATTTACATTTATTTTAGAATATTTTTCATTATTCTGTATTGATATGTTTCTTTTTAATTTTTTCCTATCCTCTTTCTGTATAAAGGAGAAAGTCAGGTGTTCAGATACAATTTTTTTTTTGCTTGATAGTATAGATTATTTCTCCTTCCAGCAATTGGAAGGGCTTGTCTTCTCATCAGTCTAGATGGCACAGCAAATTATTGTTTTTAGAACTCAGTTGTGCAGAAACATTTAAATCAGACATTCTCTAAGTTATGCCCATGTAATGCCTCACTGCTTGAAGTGTTTATAAATCACTTTTGAGATACACAAAGGATTTCTTTTTCTTATTTAAAATCTAATTAAATCCTCTCTGTTTTGACCAAAACACATAGACTTATGATTGCAAGTTTTTTAATGCCCCATTTCTAACCATCAAGAAAAAGAGGGGGTCCCACAAGCTGCATTAGGTGCTGTGATTCACTGTGGTTTTATACATAATTTCTAGCAAGCTCTTTGGAAATGATCCTGTTTTAAATTTGCAAAAGCTTAAAGCTGGAACACTACTGAAAAGGATTTTGTTGGGTTTTTTTTCCCCCAAAGCTATAATAATTTAATTTGGGTTTGAACAGTCTAAAAGGATTATTTCTGTTTGAGGCCTAGATTTTTTAGCAAAGATATGAGGTGTGCTCCTTCACTAATGTACCTGTTTGGTGACCAGGGATTTTATTAATGCTGCAATATTCTGTGTTGCTATTGCCTGAATTTCATGGCCTTCAACCCATTTCCATTCTCTGAGGAACCTGAAATGGTACCATTTCACAGTAAGTCCCAGAGACGTTGAAATAATAAAAGATCTGTGTTTGATCTAATTGTAATCTTTATTCTCACAGGGAATGCCTGTGATGCCTAACACTTTCCACAGAGATGTTATTCTTTGCTCACTTTCACCTATTTTTTGCATGTATACATGTCTGGGAGAGATTGGACTTCATGGAGTTATGACTGAAGAAAAGTAGAGGAGCAGCAGGAGAAGTTCTGTGCATACAGCCTTAGCCATTGCCTCAAGATAAGGATTTGTGGACATTTGATCATCATAGACACAATTAATAGCATCATTTCATTTTCCTCATATTCAAAGTTAGAATTTCCAAGGTGGCAAGCGAATCTTAAGGAAATAAAAAATGAAAGTAATTCAAACCTCTAGTTTCTCTCAGGTCTGTTTTCGTAACCTTAGCTCTGATCATCTGGTTTACTTTTATTTCCTGAGACCGTGAATTATCCAGAGTTTTTTTTATGTAGCAATTTATTTTTGATCCTAAGTCCCCACTTTAGACAGTATACATGTGATCCGTAAGTAAGCCACGGAATCAGTATCTTCAGAAATGTACATAAAATTGAGGTAATCTAGGGATAGATGCACTTGCTGTCTATGCTTTAACTGTATTCTTGATGCTAATGTCTGTGGGTTTGGCTGTGAAAAATGAGAGGTCAAATGTTCATTGTTGGAAGATTTTAAGCCAGTGCCAGATGGTGACAATTTAACTCAGTCACACAAATTACAAAGTTAACAGCGGGAGTGGAGTAACTCAGAGGTTCATTATAAATTAGACATTTAGCATATTGCAGTATTTATTCTCAGGCAAAAATTTTGTTACTCTAGAATTAAAATGTAGCCAATTTAATATTTATTCAAATGTCTTGGTTTAAAAGACAGGTGTGTGCCAAGGAAGGCAGAAACCTCCCTTGGAATGCAAAATATGACCCCCTTCTCTCTGAATTATTATAACTTTGAAATTAAGGGGCTTTCAGGCAAATATATGGGAAAAGAAATGACACTTCTTTACTGGTATGTGTATCTATAACAAGACAAACAAACAGCAGCAGGAACAACCAGAAGCACAGACCCAGCGCAGCCTCTCCCGGCCGCGGGCCCTTTCCCCTTCGGGGCAGTGACGCTCACGGCCGGCAGGGGGCGCTGGTGGCTCACGGCCGGGCAGGGCAGTGCCAGGATTCCCCCGCGCCTGCAGGGGGCGCTGTGGCGCGAGCGCAGCCGCCTCTCCACACCGCAATGGCGGCTCCGCTGGCAGCAGGGAGAGGGAGAGAGGGAGAGAGAAGGGGCTTTCCTTGGCAAACTCACTGGGGAAAGCTGATCCCAGTGCCCCTCTCGATGGCAAGATGGACTGTAGGAGAAACCTCGGAGCAGCAGCTGGAACAGCAGGGGCGGCAAACAAATTGTAGCACAAAGCCTGAAGCAGCGGCAGAGAACAGAGGGGCTGGGCAGGGGATCTCTCCCCTGGATAGCTCACCAGCAATGGCTGGTCCCAGCGCTGGGCCGCCACGCAGGGGGAGCGGCCCAGCCGGGAGGGTTCCCAGCTCCCAGCACAGCACGCACCAGCCCTGAGCTCCCAAGCAAGCGGAGGAGCAGAGAAGCAAGCCGGCAAGCCCCAGTCACAGTGCCAAAGGAAAAAGAAAAGAAAGAAACAGGCAAAACCACAGGGCAACCGATATCCAGTCAGACCCACGATGCCACTTGAGTCGCTCACCCCCACAGGCAGGAAGCAGCAGCCCCTGGCCCCCAACCCTCACAGGATTCTGGGTTGCCCCTCACCCATGGTGATACTCCCAGAGCCAGGGGAGGCAGTGACTATTCCGGACACAAAACAAAAACAACCCCAAAAATGGCTATGGGATATAAACCATCTCCAAGACATCAAATTACATGAGAATGTCCTTAAAGCAATTTTAAAACTGAAATGACTACTCACAGTCATGTTCATAGTTAATGCCAATATATGGAAATGATCAAGTGTGGTTTTGTATGCTTAGTGAAAGCTTTGAAACTGAACCCAGAAGATATTATTACAGAGTTTTTCAGAAGGTTCATGGGTCATAATATACATATCAAAGGTAGGTTTTCATAATGCTGCTGATATCCTGCACTGGACCTACCCATGTGGCCTTTATCCTAATGCAAAAGTTTCATCTAGTTTGTGCCCTAGGACACCTGTGAGAAGTTTCTCTGTTAAGTTCCATTGGCAGCCGTGTCTCCTAACTAACAGTACTTCTATACCACAGCTATATGCAGTAGCAGGCTTTAAAAGCAGTTGTAGATAAGGAAACTTCACTGACTTGTAAGTAGTAATGCCTTTTCGTGAAGGGTAAGGGCACAGAAAACCTCTGCTTGTCATAGATACAACAGTGTGGAGACACAACAGTTAGAAACTTCAAATACTCCCAAACATGTTGTTTCTGAAAAATAATGACACACTTTCCTAGGGGAACTGAGGAAGCTGCCCTCCAGTTGTGAGTGAAACTAAATATTTTAAGTGATCTCATGCTTTCTGGGGTTCTGAAACTGTTAAAACTAGCCAAATAATGAAGTCTGGTAATACACTTCATTCTGAAGTAACAGTCATTTTCTCTTCACTAATCCCTTTACTTAAAAGCTTTACTGCAGTGAGAACTGCCCACACCTTTAGTGTCACTCTTCCCTCTTTCTTACAGTGGTGTCTGTAGCTTTTCTGCTGCAATATTCGGTGAAGCTTAGAGCTGAGAGATCAGTGAAAATGATCTGGGATTTAAAGACTGAGGGAAATCCCAAAAAAGGAGTATGTGCATGGGGAGTTTGATAACAGCAGTAGCCAGATTCAGCCTGCAAAAAAGACTGTTTCATAAAGGGAGGGAGAAACCTGAAGGGGAATTGGAGAAATATCAAGACTTTTAAGACTATGTCTTCACTGCAGTTAACATAGACTTCGTCCCTGCCCTGTCTTCTGAGCCTGATAGCTTGCGTGTTGCAGTGAATGTGGAGGTGGATCTGACTGGGAGTCCATCTCACTAACAGTGTGGTCACCTTGAAGGTGGAACTGTGGCAGTTTCCTCATTTCTCAGAGGGACAGAGATTTTTTTTTTTTTTGCCTATTTCATTAGGAGAGACAGTTTATATGAGTCATATTGCTGAAATACTCAGAATTATGACTTCTACTAGACATGAGGCTAGTAGCTCATGTAAGTTGGAGATGCATAGTAAGTAATTGAGATGTGGCTGGTAGCATGGCTGAGCTTTGCTCACTTAGATGCCATTCATCCTGACTGCCTCTACAAAGAATTGTATCTAGAAGTGAAGACCTTGGTGGAAGACATAAAAATAGAAACGGTTCCTGGGGAATCTGGGACTGTAACTCAGCAAAATATATAAGCAAAAGCCTCAGTTTTATGACTGCTTGAAGCTATCCTTATTTGCCAAAATCATAGAATCGTAGGAATTGCTGAATTGGAAGGGACCCATCAGGATTTAATTTCTAATTTGTAGAAAACTACTGAGAAGGAAGTGGAAGGGACACAGTAGAAGACACAGGGGAAGTGGGGGAGTGAAGAGATCTGGAAAAAGACTGAAATTAAACACAGCGCATGAAGTCCAGAGGATTGAACATGTGTCAAAATTTGGGTCTTGGTATGCAAAATTAAGAAAGATATCAGTGGTGAAAGGGTTGAAGGGACTGAAGTACTTGTGACAAAAAGACACAAGAGGAGGGAAGATACCAACAAAACCAGCTGGGAGTAGTACATACATTCCTCTGACATTGATGATGTGCCAGGAGGTGCTTGGTTACGTTTTTACCTGTGTTAATCTGAAGCTGCAAAAGATTTTGGTTAGTTTCTCTGAAAGACTTATGTACAGGAAGTTTAGATGAGGAGCTGTGCACTACAGGCAAGAACCCCTGGGTGTGTGCATGCTGTCTGAAATGGTAATAATTATTTGGGAATATTGTATAAGGGGATATTGCATAATTAGTAAGGGGGGGGAAGAGGAAAGATGGATAGGAGAAGTCCTGCAGAAGAATTGCAGTAATTTGAACAGTTGAAAGTAGGAAGCTTGCAGTATGCATTTGTGTGGTGTTTGAAGTAATTAACTCCCACACCCCATTGCTGTGTCTCTTCTTACAAATCAGGCACGTGTTTTTTATTGGAGATAACTCTGGTTGTCATCACTTCCTGAACATCACTGAGGCTAATCAAAACACAGTGTGGGCCACTGATCAATTAAACAGTAATGGCCCATTTTGAAAGACTTAGTGAGGTAGTTAACAATCTGTTGGGGAGTTCACTTGGAAGAGTAAGGAGTCTGATGCTCTTTGGGATTATTACCTTACTTGGTCAAATATTTTTTATCTCTAGAATTACGGTGTTTAAAGAAACACATGAAAATGTGGGGGTTTTGTGTTCAGATTAGTCACTCAAAGGAATTTTGTGCTGTACTACTTGGAGCGTGTGGTGGTGGGCAGTCTGTTGTACGCTACTGTTCGAGGAAAGATTTGTTTTTACCCATAAAGGGAGGAGCATTTCAATGGTATCTATGAGGTTCAGGCATCTGGCATTTTTTTTTTTTGCAAAAGTAGTGGTTAAGATTTTTTAGCACGTTAAGCATTGCTAATAATGGCAGAAGTGAATTTGACATTATGTGACTCTCTCTGTTATCACAGTACCGGATACCAGTGTATTTACTATTCACCTGAAAACACAGCCAAGGCAAAGGAAGTTCTCAGCAACATCAATCATCTGCAACCTCTCATATCAAGCCACGCAGACCTGTTGCTTAGTTCTGCAAGCCAGCGTTCTCCAGACAGCTTGAAGAATTCTTTAAAGATGCTTTCAGAAAAAGTAAGATTTTAATCTTCACTGCAATGGAAAATGGAATAACCAAGTCTTTAACTGCTGGGGCGGGGGTGGTTCTGCATAAATTGAGGGGCACAGCATCAGGAAATGTTAAATAAACTCAGCTAAAATAAGTATCAAAATGTTGTTATTAGAAAAATAAAGTGATTTAGCATTTCTGTAGGCTTTTTGTATAGAAAATTATGAAATCTTTAAAGATTGCCTTTATTTTAAAGTGTAATTTATTTAATTTCATGTATCTTCTTTATCCTCTAGTGGTCACATACTGGGGTTTATCAAAATATCAAAATTTATAAATAATTTTGAAGTAAGAGAAATCATTATTTTTAATTCTCTTTCTGTTATATTTCAAGCTGCTGCTTATAGGAGGTAGCTCAAGCCAGGTTTGTGGGGAAGGTTTAGAATAATAACATGATCAGAAATGGTGATGCAGCCTGAAAGAAGAAGCTGGGAAATTGGCTCCAGGAGATGTCAAATTTTAATCTCTTTCTCCTATTATATCCCTCTGTAGCTGTAGGCTCATCCTCATCTTAGTTCCTTTAGTTCTAAATTAAGGAAGATAATATTTCCCACCTGTCTCTCAGACTGATAATGGAGATCAGCTGAAACCTGTGGTACTTCCCAGCATGTGTTATCCTATAAAAATATGAAGCATTATAGCTATGACCTGAGAGGTTGCAAAGAGTTTCCCACTGCTCCATGGGCCACCCCTTCAGTAACGTGATCCCAGTATGGCTTAATAACACCATCAATAACCTTTCAATATATCTTCAGCTATTTGGAAGTGACAGCCCTCATGGTCTGTTGAGCACCATTATCCCAGCAGTTCCTCATTCAGTGGGGGAGTCTCAAATCTGAATATTGAGCCCAGCCACTTGCTGTGAAAGCATTGCAGAGGAGCCACGGGGGAGAGAAACATTGCTCTCAGTTGCATATGTGTAAATCCATAGTAACTCTGAGAACACTGGGGTCGCTGTGAATGTCACAGATAACAGACCAAAGCAAAATTCAGCCGGTAAATGAAACAGATGAGTTTATGGAGGGGGCTTGTAGCAATTGTTGTATACCTTTCCGTGTAGGAGGGCATTTTTAGCTGTGCATAGAACAAGTGGAGCTGCTCTGTTAGTGGTTAGTTCAAAGAAATCTGTATGCACAGGTAAAGCAAATCAGACAAAGAAGTGTTTGTTCTGAAGATCCAAAGTGTGGTTACTAAGGAATGTGTGTGTTTGCTCTGGCCATTTGCCTCTGGGCAGGAGGAGGGGATGATTTCAGAGGGGCTGCAGGCAACTGTGGTACTAAAGCACTGCTTGAACCATGGCCTGCTGGAGACTCTGTCTCTAGAAAAGGGACAAGAAAGGCAATTCATTCAGTTTGCAAAAGTCATAGATACTTTACATTTATAGCTGGTGACTTAGCTGTGTGTGTTCATATCACATTTTCAGGGCCAGGACTGAATTGCTGTTAGTACATGAGCTCAGCTTCCCAGAAGGAGTCTCACCCGATGTACTCCATGAATATCTGTCTAGCCTCCACCTTTTGCTTTTAAGAGATTAATCTAGTTATCTGAACAACTGCAGCATGAGTGGTTCAATACCTGCTTCCCTGTCTATTACCAAATTTACTCTCAGGAAAAGATGGATAATGGAGAAATAATAGGCTGGAACCATTACTGAGGAAGCAAGTGTGGTGGGACAGCTGCTTGTAAAGAGGGGAAGAGAGATGGGGAGGAAAGACAAAGAAACGACTTCAGGGAAGGGAAATATCATTTCAGAGCCCCAAACTGGGTGAACCTACACAATACTGAAATTAGATCCCTCATAGTTAATTCAAAGCATTATACT
>VYZQ01018649.1:69361-82272 GCA_013400655.1 Mystacornis crossleyi
AAATTACAGTCCTAATATCTAATCTAAACCAAACCCACTGTCTTTCAGTTTGAATCCATCCCCCCCTGTCCTGTCCCTACATGCTCTTTTATGAAAAAGGCTGTTAGAAATGCTCCTTAGCCCTATCCCCGTAGCCTAAAATTGTAATAGCAAGTTCAAAAATTGTGGGTAGTTCTAGAAATCCTGCTTTTTCTCTTGCCCTGGCTGTCAGAGTATTTGCCACATCCTTGGCTGTGTCTGTATCCAGCTCTGCTTTTCCATGGAAGAGGAACAGATGTCTGTTTGCTGTACCTTCAAGTCTGCTTTTAAATGGCCAAGTGTAATCTTTTCCATTATTTACTCAAGTAAGAAGCAGCCAACAAGCTCTAGTCTTACCACATACAGGCCCTGCTTATTGGTTCAGTGTGCATTATATCTTTCGAGCTTATTTTGCTGCAGTTGCTTTTGTTGGCATATGTTTATTGATTAAATTAATAAATGACTGTAATTTGACTTGAAAGGAGAGTTCAGATTGCCTGGTCTGTCTACTCTGACTTCCAGTATGTCACACCCTTTTGTCTACCTTATTTCTAACTTCCTCTGTGTTTTGCAGCAGCCTCTGGTTGGTCTTTTAGTTTTATTCCCTAGAATAAACACCCCTGTTAGTCCTTGTTACTTTCTCCTCATGAAGAGGGGAAGTCAAGTTGCTGTTCAGCCTTTTTCAACAGCTTAAGGACATTTAACTCGAAATCTTGGTAGCCCTGCTCTGCAAGCTCTCCATTTTTCCAACACACCCTTTAACGTGTACACCAGACCTTGGCACATGATGTGTCATCACTGTGTTAGTCCATGGCATGTATAAAATCTCCTCTTTTTGCTGGAGCTTGTACCTGGGGGTGGCTTATGATCGGTTTTGTCAGGATGACACTCACTTCAGAACTGCTGTTTTCCACGGACTGCTTCCTCAGTCTGTATTACTCATGTTTAAATACGTATGACTGTGTGAAAACACGTGTTGTCTGACCACAAAGACAACAGAGGAACTCAGGTTGTTCTCTGTGCCTGCTCTGTCCTTGTTCCGCTTTCCTGCTCCATGCTTTTTTTGTCGTTTCTCCCAGCTTTCAAAGTTCTCTCCAGTCTTCTTGGCTACAGTTTTATTAATTTATGTGTTTTTCTGGAGCTCAGCCAAATTGACTGGCAACAAGCAGCTGTGTCTTCCTGCCTATAAAGAACTTTCTCAGTACTAATAGGTTTTCACTGGCCTGACTCACAATGTTACCTGAAACAACTTGCTGCTGTCTTTCACCTAATTACAACAGATTTTAATTATCATTGATTCTTAATTATGCTAATCTACAGAAAACGTGAGCCAATGATGCACTGTATTAAGTCAGTTGCATTCCCAACTTTTATATAGATTCTTCTAGAGTGTTGATTTCTGTCATTTTAAACTATACAGTGAAACTGAGGTGTAGATTCTGAAGAAGGGGGATTTATTTGTTTGTTTTCATTTTTTGCTCAGTTTAGGGCATAGGCAAAGCCATATACACCTACAATGCAAGTCTGATTTTATTAAATCCTGTAACATTCAGGAACAGCTGGGATAATTTGGCACATTTGTGTAAGCTGTTCTGATTTTCCTCCATTCCTGGTTATCACTGTTTCATTTGTAATGTATTAAGGAATCACACTTTTCAACCATTGCACTAGTTTGTTTTTTCAGATATTCCTAGCATGTATTTTAACAGAGCAAAACATGTTTCAAAATAGTTCTAAATCTCTGTTAGAAGTAGCTAAAAAAATGAGGTCAACATCTCTAAATATTTAAAGAGAATGATATAGAGAGAAACTAAAAAAAGAAAAAATAAAAAAAAAGAAATACTATCTGAAGCTTATTATATTTCCAGCCTGTACAATAAGCGATTAATACCTTTCCAGATACCTTATTTGTTATTGTGTTTTGCCCTCCAGCATCCACTTTTTCTTCAATATAGGGTTATTCTCCCTAGTTTGGGGGTTTTGATGCTACTTCATTTCTTATGCAGCTAGTTGTAAGTCCTGGAAAGAACAGGAGATCTTCATCTCCACTATATTTACCTTGTGCTAAATGAGGTTTTATGTGTTTCCCCGTATGCTCTGTTTGAGACACTTAAATACAAGTTTTACAGAGATGTTAGGACTGTTAAAAAAAGCCATTGTTTCACGGTGCAGTTGGATTCAAGCCAGGGATTTAACCCCAGTCCCGGTGGTAAGATGGAGTCCTACTCATAAGCATGTTCTCCAGTGGCATTTCTGGTCAGTGGTCTGGGGAGAGCAGCAGGGTCATTTTAAAGGGTAGGGTGATCTACACAGCTACTGCAGCTGTCCTTCCTCATGGAAAAGGATTTTTCACTGCGAGTTTTCCACTTTGGAATGGATGACCTGTCTCGTTCTAGGTGACTGGTATGAACAGCTGTACCCACTGGTGATTACACTGAAGGACTGCATGGGAGAAGTGGTGACCAGGGCCAAGCAATCCATGGCGTTTGTCCTGCTCCAGGAGCTCGCCTGTGGTTTGCCCCAGTGTTTGATGCTGACCCTAAGGAGAGACATCGTCTTTAGCCAAGCAGTAGGTTGTCTTGTGTCACTTACTTCCTTCTGTCGCTGTAATTATAAGCATACTGTTCATGGCAGTGTTTGTGGTTTTCTTTTCTGTTGGGTTTTTTTGTTTGTTTTTCCAATTTGACACCATTTTTTCATTTCTTTTCCATGAGATTCACCTAAATATTTTATAATGTGATAAGAAAATAAAAAGTAAATAGAAGTCCATAGTGCTTTTATCACTGAGTCAGAGAATCAGATCTGAAATTGACTGGAAAAGTTGCCTAATCTCACCTTTGCACAAAGAAAGATTCAGAAATCTATTTTTAGACTTCCTAGATTATATAGTTATCAAGTTTATCTTTGAAAATGTCTTGCTGATATTCAGAATCACAGAGTAGGGAGGGTTGGAAGGGACCACTGGAGATCATCCAGTCCAACCCCCCTGCCATGGCAAAGGCAGCCACAGCAGGTGACAGAGGAGCACATCCAGGTGAGGCTGGAATGTATCCAGAGAGGGAGACTCCACAACCTCCTTGGTCAGCCTCTTCCAGTGCTCTGCCATCCTCAGTGTAAAGTTCTTCCTCACACTGAGGTGGAATGTCTTGTGTTTTGGTTTATGGCCTTTTGCTCCTTGTCTTGTCGCTGGGCACCGCTGAAAAAAGTCTGGCACCGTCCTCTGGGCACCCACCTTTGTGACATTAATGTGCATTAATGAGATCCTCTTAAGTCTTCTACAGACTAAACAGGCGCAGCTCGCGCAGTCCCTCCTCATGTGAGAGGTGATCCAGACCCCTCTTCATCTTTGTGTCCCTCCTCTGGACCCTCTCCAGTAGCTCCTTGTCTGTCTTGTCTTCATGAGCCCAGAATTGAGCACAGCACTCCAGATGTGGCCTCACTAGGCACTAGCTAGGCAGCATCCAGGCTAGGGATTTTTTTCTCCTGGTGACCTTGGAAATAGAGAGCAGATTATTTGTTTTCAGTTTGTAGAAGTATTTTAAGTGTTTGAACACTATTAGCATGTCTCTCCTCAGAACTGTCTTCCCTTGGCAAATAACTGAAGCTCTTTATGTCTTTTCCTGTAGATCATGTTTTTTCAGAAAGATGTTTCTCTAAATATTTTATTTAATTTCTCCTTTAAGTTATATGTTGCAACTGCCAAGGAGATTCAGTTGCATTAGATGCTGAACCACTTTCAAATCCATCGTAATTCACAGTCTTACATGTTTAAAGCCTGGCAAGTGAGGTTCTGGTCTGATTTATGTCAGTGTAAATAACACACAATGCCACAGAACAAATTAAGCTTATCTAATATAAATTAAAGGAATATTTCAATAATTTATACACCAAAAAAAAAAGCGTCAATACTGTATTATTATGAAATCATATATATAGGCACTAAACAGAAATATCTGTGTTGTTTTCTCAAATATCTAGATGTTACCTCTGTTTTGTATAATGATAGCAAGGCTCATTTTAACTATTTGTCTTTTAACAGTGCAACCTCTTAACTGCATGTGTTTTAATTATAGCTTGCTGGATTGGTCTGTGGATTCATAATCAAGTTGCACACAGGTTTACATGACCAAGGATTTTTACAACAGCTTCATACTGTTGGATTGCTCGTGCAATATGAAGGACTCCTTAGTACATACAGTAAGTATTGTTCTTGAACAAAGTTCCTTATGCACCCAGCCCAGAAGTTTACCCAAGAAGTCCTTATTTTAACTTCTGCTCTGTTTCCAGTAATTTGGCTTGTTGAATCAAATATTATCCTTACAAGACAGTAGACTTGCACATAATAGCACAGCTGAAGTCATTGATACTGAATTGTCAGTTCTGCAGCAAAAATTATTAATCTGTTTTATTCTGAGTTCCTCTGAGAACACGACCTGCTAATTGTTCCATGCAGACCTGACCCAAAATGCCAGGTTTATAAAGCTAATCCAAACAGCAGATTTAAACAGTTACTGCCTCTCTTAGCTTCAGCCCTGATCACCAGTGCTGATAATGTGAAGATAGTCTGAAAACTGTTTAATTCCTAGTTTGTTACAGATACCATTATTTGATAGATATTAAAAAGGATGTTTGAAGGGAGAAATTGCCTTATGTTTCAAACTTTGAACTAGATCTATTGCAATCGTTCCCCAAATCAGAGATTTTGACCAAAGTAGAGGAATTTAGCATTTGTACAGCTCTTTAATGCAGCTGCTCACTTGGAGGTTGCTGTCTTCTCCCTTCTGCATGATGCTCATTGTTGTTATTCTCAAAACCTTTGTCCTCCATCAGCAGGACAGCCTTTTAAACACTTTCAGAATAGAAAAAAATGGCTTTTCTGAGGTTATTCTATGCCTATATAGAGCAGGCTGATTTTCAGAGTTGCCTAATATTCACAGTTACCATGTAGGCCACAGAATTGTCAGCAGTTCTAGAAATCAGTCTAGTTTTATGTAGGTTACTTTATTATGGATTTAGGACCGTGATTTTTAGGTGCACAGACTGGAAAATACAATCCTTGTATTGCTTTACTATAACCTGTACAATGACTGATCTGCCAACTCTGTTAATAACCTCTTTAATCTTTTCACGTAGGTGAAGAAGCAGGGATGCTGGAAGACATGGCTGTGGGCATTTCGGATTTGCAGAAAGTAATGTTTAAAGTCATTGAAGCCAAATCAGAAGATTTTTTGCCTATTATAACTGGAAGGCGGTAAGAGTTTTGTTTCCTGGAACCCAGGAAACAAAGCTACAGTTGTAATCTGTAGCCCATGAAACCCAGCTAATGGTTTTCTTGTTGCTGAATTCTATTTTATGGAAAGTGCAGTACCTTTACTTTTCAGAGGGTGAGATAATAGGGATTTTAAAGACTAGTAGGCTCTGGGTTACTCTCCTGATAAAAAGCTAAAAGTTCCAGTTACTAATATGAATCAATCAGAACAATGTCTGTGTTGCACAGAGCTGCTGGTGCATTATTCATACACTGATACTGAATCCTAGACAGCTGACAAGGTCATTATTTACAAATGTTACCTCTGACTGAGAAACTTTGGTTTCAAATGTCCAGAATTTGTATTTCAGTGTGACAAATGAAATTGCAATTCCAAGAGTTAGGCCTTGATTGTTTTTAAGATGGAAACTGAAAAACTCAGATGCCAAAACTTAGTGGTCACGTTTAAAAAAGGAAGCCTTTCTTAGCTGCTGAAAATCACGCAGGTCATACACAGCCTTAGAAATCCTTGCATGAAGCCACTTATACTCTATGAATCTCACATAAGTACTGCTGAATATCAGGATGTAAACTGCAGTACTCCATTAATTTTGGCTATTTGAGGGTTAACAAGACTGGAATGGATTTTTCATCTTTATTACTATTCTAGTCTGAAGCTCCTAATGTTTTTACTTTGCAGAAATCACTTCCTTAATAGTATCATTATTCTTAAGGTGACTGTAAACAAAATCCAGCTAAAAGCAGCAACTTTTAGAAAATGTATGCTTCCTCTGAAGGGGGCTTTCACCACTGATTTACTTAATTATTCTAGATGATTCACTCTCATCATATGGGTCTTCTGAGAAAGTATTGAAATAAATAGCAGGAAGGCTGGAGTATGATAGGCAACACACTGGGAATAATTAAGAATAATTATGATGTGTAGATAAAACAGAAGAAATATATCCTTTGTAAATCACAGCAGCCAAAAATCCTAAAAAATCCAGCATCTACATTTACTGGCTTGCTGCCATTACTGTGCTACACTGAACTGTCACATTAGGAGGTCCTGAGTTTGAAGGAGCCCTGAGCTTTCATCTGCCTCAGGCATTCTGGATTGATGGAGCAGTCAGTGTTTAGGAAGAGCTACGGCCCGTGATTGTTGTACTGTACTTACTGGTAGCTATTCACTAGATAGGATTGGTATCAGAAAAATATAAAATCTGTAAGGCATATGTGGAGAAGTCCCAGTCCTCTTGGAGCTGTGATGAGACTGCTCCTATCAGACTGCATTGGAAGTAAACCATGAAAAGAGAAGACAGTGAAAAACCTAATTATTTTCTAATGATTGTTTAAGAAACCCTCAATTTTTAGATCAGTTTGGTTGTTACATGGTGTGGCTCGATAAATGAGACTAAAAGGCTGTAGAAGTGCAAGACAGAAAATCAAGCTACAAATTCTTATCTTGAAATGTCAGCATATTCCCTTGTAATTGTTTTTTTTCTAGGGAAGTGCTTAAACCTGAAATTCTGTGTGCACAAACAAATCAATCCAAAGTGCGTGGCACTGTCTAGCAGTGCACTGACCTGCTGGTGTGGGTGGCTGGCGCCGGCCACCCAGGGGAGGTGAAGTTCTATTCAAGAACTCATGTTCTTTTATTAGAGGCCAAAATATGCACTTTTGGAACATTCTTTACAGAATCACAGAATCACAGAATATTTTGAGCTGGAAGGGACCCACAAGCATCATCAAGTCCGACTCCTGGCCCTGCGCAGGACATCCCAAGAATCACATCTGATGCCTTAGAGCTTTGTTCAAATGCTTCTTGAACTCTGTCAGGCTTGGTGCTGCCTAATTCCCCTGGGGAGTCAGTTCAACCTGCTCAACCACTCTCTGGCTGGAGAACCTATTCCTGACATCCAGCCTAAACCTCCCCTGACACAACTTTATGCAATTCCCTTAGGTCCTGTCACTGGTCACCACAGAGAAGATTTCAGTGCCTGCTCCTCTGCTTCCCCTTGTGATGAAGTTATAACTGAATGAGTTCTCCCCTCAGTCTCCTCCAGGCTGGACAGACCAAGTGACCTCAGCCACTCCTCACACGCCTTCCCCTCAAG
Organism: Mystacornis crossleyi; assembly: GCA_013400655.1. NCBI lineage: Eukaryota > Metazoa > Chordata > Aves > Passeriformes > Timaliidae > Mystacornis > Mystacornis crossleyi. The sequence continues at coordinate 76,745 of VYZQ01018649.1, forward strand.
GCCCTTCACCATCCTCGTGGCCCTCCTTTGGACCGTCTCTAGTGGCTCAATGTCTTTTTTATATTGTGCACCCAAAACTGCCCCCAGCACTCGAGGTGAGGCCGCCCCAGTGCAGAGCAGAGCGGGACAATCCCCTCCCTTGCCCGGCTGGCAATGCTGTGCCTGATGCACCCCAGGACACAGCTGGCCCTCCTGGCTGCCAGGGCACTGCTGACTCACGTTCACTTTCCATCAAGCAGGACCCCCAGGTCTCTTTGCACAGCGCTGCTCTCCAGCCTCTTATATTCTTCACTCTGTACATCCAGAGTTGCCCCATCCCAGGTGCAGAATATGGCCCTCCACTTGTTAAACTTCCTACAACTGATGATGGCCCATCTCTCTAATTTGCTGAGGTCTCTCTGCAGGGCTTCTCTGCCCTCGACGGAGTTGACAACTCCTCCCAGTTTACTGTCATCAGCAGACTTACTTAGTATTCCTTTGACTTCTGTGTCCAGGTCATTAATGAAGATGTTGAAGAGCACAGGGCCAAGGATGGAGCCCTGCAGAACCCCACTAGTCCCTGGACACCAGCCTGATGTCACCCCATTCCCTATAATCCTTTGTGCCTGACCCATAAGCCAGTCGCTCACCCATCGTATAACACGATTATCTAGCTGTGTGCTGGACGTTTTGTCCTGAAGGATACTGTGAGAGATTGTATCAAAAGCATTGCTGAAGTCCAGAAAGGTTATGTTTATTGGCTTTCCTAGATCAACTAGGTGGGTTCATTTGATAGAATGCAGCTCAGAAAGCTGACTGTACCCTGTGCTGCATCACAAGCAGTGATGGGGCCAGCAGGTCAAGGGAGATGGTTTTCTCTCTCTATTCTACTCTCATGACACCCCACCTGCTGTACTGTGTGCAGCTCTGGGACCCCATATAAGAAGGACGTGAACCTATTGGAGTCCAGAGGACTTAATGATGATGATCAGAGGGCTGGAGTGTTTATTATGTGGATACGGACTGAGAGGCTTGGGGGTTTTTAGCTTGGAGAAGACAAGGCTCTAGGGAGACCTTGCAGTAGCTTCCAGTACCTAATGGGGCTACAAGAAAGCTGGAAAGGGACTTTTTACAAGGGCATGGAGAGATAGGACGAGGGGGAATGGATTCAAACTGAAAAAGAGTAGGTTTAGATTAGATGTTAGGAGGAAATTCTTTGCTGTGAGGGTGGTGAGGGACTGAAACAGATTGCACTATGAAGTTGTTGATGCCCCATCCCTGGAAGTGTTCATGGCCGGGTTGGATGGGGCTCTGAGCAACCTGGTCTAGTGAAAGGTGTCCCTGCCTGTGGCAGGGGAGTTGAAAAATGATCTTTAAAGTCCCTTCCAACGCAAATCATTCTGTGATTGTGCGCATGAACTTTGAGGTGTCACAGTCTCTGACACTGTGTTAGCAAGAAAGCCCAAAACTGGACTAGCATTTAAAGCCACACTGAGGTGATCTAAAACATTGCACTCAGCTGAAAGAAGAGCTGGGTGAAGAACCTCCAAGCTGAGTTGCTGTGACTGACCATGTGTGCGTTTTTTCCTTTTACAAAGCAAAGTCCATGTAAGTGACTTGTTTTGGGTTTCCTGCAATGAGCTAACGGTGTGCAATTTCAGCCAACTCAAAACAGCTGCAGGATCCATGACCCCCAACTGTGTGGGGGATACTTTTTAGGAGCTTCTAACAGGACTGAAGCGTTTTTCTATCTTCATATGCGATGATAACAAATATTAGGGAATAATGCAAAGAAAGTTAGGGATATTTTTAACCAGTCCTGTTTAGGCAAATAACATACATTTAAATATTTAAGACCTAAATTTATATAATTTCTTCTTAAACAGTTGAAGATTTATTATTTAATCTCTTAGAACACATGCTTGATTTCACCGCTCTGTTTGCCCGAAAGTTCGTTAAATGTTAAAAAGTATGTAGTGATTTTTCTATCTCACTGGAAAATGTTGTACCCACCTAATCCATCTCCTGCCAAAGTCACCTGAAATCTCTGCACCGAATCTAGCCATAAAAGAGAGAAAGCATATGGCAATAAAATTTACTGTTGTGATGCTTTTTCTTCTTTAAGGAGAATCATAGACCTGTAAGATCTTTGGTAAACTGATGTCAAACAAGTCCTCCAGATTTCAGTACTTTGAATTGTTTCTTTTTTTTCTTCACCTGACTTCAGTACTATTCCTGGACAGCTCTGTCATAGCTTTATAGCCTTTTCCTTCCATAGTCAGAAATGTATTGTTTTCATTGTGCAAGTGGTAACAGACTTTTTGAAGTTACCAGGGATTATCTCTAAGACTTCAAAAGTTTTTTGAAAAAAGAAAAAAAAGAAAAAAAAAAAAAAGACAACTGTAAAGTCTCGAATTGTTCTGATGCAAATTTATCATGCCTAAAGGTCAGCCTTTCTCAATGTTCTTTCACATGTAGAGATTCGTTGTGGTTTTGGGAGTAGTGAAATGTAACAATGCAGTGATTTGGTGGCATTTTGGTTCTGTAGTGTGTGCTCTTTGAATTAGACTAAACCAACATTTCTTCTCAAGCTCATCAAAGCACTCCATCACAGGAGTGTTCTGGTAGCACTTGGCAGCAGCCAGGAGGGCTCTCAGGCAGGCTGAGAATTAATGCTGCTACGCAGAGGTCATGGGAACCACATTCTTTACTATCCTTTTTGCTAACTCTCTATTTCTTTCACCTTAATTAAACAAAACACAGACTTACCTGGGAAGTAGAACTATTTCGTTTTTCCTTGCCCCTCCCTGAGACATGTATTTTCCATTCAGGACTGATACTCACTCTCAGTGGGGAACATCTGGCATTTGCTCAAAGATTGCATACGAGTTCTAGCCTGTACTAAGCAGATGCTGCTGTCCTTGCTGAATGCAATAATATTGCAGTCACAGGTCTGCACTGGATCCATTTTACTTTGTTTTCAGATATATGAGCAGGATAAAGTTTAAACATGACCACTGGCTATTCCAAGTGGAACCTGTTTATCCAAACACTTGAGCTGGTGCCACTTGTCCCTCAAACTTGTCAAAGGTGTCAGAGCTACTGCAGAAACTGACCTTTTATCTTCAAGGTTTTCTGTCTTTTCTCAGCCAGATTCTCCATGCGGGTAATCCAGATGGCGTTTTTATTCTTTAGCAAGTATGTGATTGATTAAAATAAGAGTTGGAGGGACTTCGTGATTATTTGAATAGGTGCAAACAATTGTCCAGCTTAAATTTACATACAAAATTTGTGTGACTTCCCTGGCCTGGCTTCTGTAGGCAGGATAGATCTTCCTTACCTCCTGTTGCTGTAATACCCCTTGTTGGTGGTGTCATATTTCAGATGTTCTCTGCAGGAGCGAAAATTTCAGCCTCCATTATCAATCAGCCCTCTCTGATTAAAATGCCAGATCATGGAAACAAATGGATTTGCTTCTAGTCTGTTCTATTTTGATTAGACTGATTGCTCTAACAATGAAAAGAAAGCTAATAAAAGCTAAGTTAACACCATCCCATTGTTTCTGTTGTGGGGTCAGGCATCGGTTCTCAAAGGCAGATGAAACCCAGCTTGGGGCTTCCATGTGATCAGAATTTGGCCTGGCAGCCAAAGTAGCACATTTTTCATAAAGTCAGACCAAACACAGATATAAGCCCAGAACTGCTGTATATCATATCCCTTCTCCTAAAACAGGATTCATGTTTGTGTAAGGAGACTTCAATTATTATCTTCACAGAGACAATTTTGTTATTGGTGAGGCTTTCTATCTGCAGGAAGAAAATCCAGTCACTGAAGAAAATGGGAGCTTTACTTTGGGTTTTTGTGAAAGGCTTTTGCTCATATTACTTTTAGAATGGATACCAGATCAAGTTGTGACTTTGGAAGGAAGTTGTTTTTACAAAAACAACTCAGCAAGCTGCATTTTAAGGGTTGAGGTATTGATATTTTGGTAGCAGAGGACTTTTTTATGGCTTTCATCTTTAGTCCTATTTTCATTTTAGTAAAGAAGTTAGTGTATAGTTATATACAGTTATACCTGCCTTTCTTCATATAGTTTGGTTATGCTCTTAAAACAAGCAAGCTGAATCATCCCTTTTTATGGTTCAGTTAAGGGAAAAAGGGAGGGATTTATAAGTCTACACATTCTGTATAATTTAGGAAGATTATTTTAAGCAAACCAATCAAGAACCCCATCCTTATTCTTGTTTTAATTTTTCCTAGTGAACATTACATTATAGAGGTCCAGCTTCCAGCAAAGATGTTTGAGCTGCTGCCACAAGAGATTAAAGAAGGAAAGCTGCTTCGCATGTATCCAGTGCTCTTTAATGTTGGAATCAATGAACAGCAAACACTGGCAGAGAGGTAAGAAAAAGTCATGTTTCGTTTTTTGTCCAAGCACTCCATGCTGGTACAGGATATCTCTCAGGATTAGAAATAAATCTTTTTTGCTATTTGCTCTTGACTCTGTGTATTTTAAAAGGTATTAAAGGAAATAAATACAAGCTATGAAGCAATGCAGAACAATGAAAAAGTCCAAATGAAGATAGGACCATAAGCAGGGCTTTGTTTCACAGTTGGTGCCCCGTTTCTCGTGGATACAGATGCAAAATGGATTTCTATTTCACAGATGCGGAATTTTTTTTGTATGCAGTACTTTGAAATTCTCAAACAAGAGTCTGAAGAATCAAAATTCTTATATCTTAAAGGTGGGGTTGAAGAGTCTGGACAAGTCATAAGCTAGATAAATTTTCTCAGTTTTTTAGGGCTTTTTTCCAGGGTTGTGGAGTGGTAGTTAATAATAGGGAATGCATTAGTAGTATGTTTGTAGAAATATGGAGGCTGATGGAGTTCTGATGTGTTATTATTACTCCTCTGCAACAGATTTCTGGAAATTATTTAATTAGTATAGTAATAGTCAAAGTTCCACCAACGTATTGATTTTCTCTTCCAAGACAAGGGTATCTGTTTGTCATGTTAAATTACCACATTTGTGCAATGCTAAATCTGCAAGGTAGAAGTCAAGATGTCAGCACAGACAGTTACTTTTTTTAAACTTTATTTCTTTTTAGCTTCTTTTGTTAGCAGAGCATTCAAAATACATAATACTTATCTTTAGGTTGCATTCACTAAAAGCTCAAAAGCAAAAGTATAGCTGGAGAAACAGAGGGAGGCAGTGGAAATCCTTAACCTGCACAATAGGAAGAAGTTAAGCACCACAGAAGTTTCACCTCCTGCTCTTTGTAGACTCCCAAATAAAATCAGCCTGTTAAAGAGGACTACTAAAGAATGCTATCAGGTAGCTTTGTGAATATTTTTGGGAGACTTTTCCAAGTTGAGTGGTGATATGTGAGAAAATTTAGGCAGAAAATTGAAATGGGAGATATAGACAGAATCAAAAGGCAGTAAAAACTTGCATTTTACTGGTGAAAGAGTTGAGTACTTGGTTAAAGAGCTTGGGAACTTCTTGAAAATGAAAATAAGTTGTTCTTGATGCCATAAAGAAGAGGAAA
>VYZQ01018649.1:87958-99932 GCA_013400655.1 Mystacornis crossleyi
GGTTTTGTGCCACCTTTCCAGATAATTTCCTGTAGTGCCAAATCTGTGCTACAAAATGAATGCAGGACCCTGTTCCCAAAGCTGTTAGTTCCAAACAGTGCTCATAAAGCCCAACAGAATTTGAGGACTCACAGCCCTGTTTGCCAGGCTATTGCATCCACTCTTGGCAGCCTCCCTCACCTGCTGCTTCATTCATGTATTCCCTTTCAAAGAATTCGATTTTCCACTCCCAGAGAGGTATTGCCACCTTTGCTATTAATTTTCCTCTCATGTCTGTATTTCCCCTTGCCAATAATACTCTTGCTTGTAACTAAGCAAACACTGACTTTCTATCTTCTTTAAGATGAACGTACACTCCATCATTTTCCTGTTTCTTAATCTCTTAAATTCTTTCATCAGAAACTGAAAATAAGAGTGTGTTCCCACAAAGATTCCTACCAAAAATGCTGACCAAATACAGCTCTGGTGAGGCACCCAAATGGTACTGCTTTTATAGAAAAGCTAAGGATAGTAAGGCTCCAAACATGTAAGATTGTTGTTTAATAGTACATAATTAACTGAAAACAAGAAGGCTGTTTGGTACTTCCAAACTCCTCCCCCTTATAATCTATGATTTGATAGGTTAATACTGTGGAGGACCCAAGGAGTTTAGGCAATTGATCACTTCCAGTCAAGGTTCAACTCATTGGGCAGTACTATTAATTAGGAGACTCTTGCTTTACCTCTGAGATGTTCCATTTTCTGCTGTGAACCAAAGGAAAGCTGACTGGAAGCAATGAAGTGTTTAGTGATACATTTACATAATCTTGAAGCATTTTTTTCATTGTGTGCTTTGTGTTTTAAAGAAACAGATGCAGCCATCAGTGTAANACAGATGCAGCCATCAGTGTAATAGTCTAGCAGATTGTGATGTGGTTTTATGTGCTCTGCATCATCTAAGTGTACAATCAGGACTTGTAATACACAGTTAAAACAACCCACATTAAGATTATGGCAAAAATAGTTTGGATGTACTTTTTCCACCCCTTTTTTGTTTGTTTGTTTGTTTGAGGTTTTTAGACAGCACAGTATGAGTAAAGCAACTTAGTTATTTTTTAATATATTTAAATTACTTCTTACTATGAATCATGGATAAGGGAAACTACAGAATTTATTAGATGTAGAAGGTAAAAGCTTATTGATAAGAGGGATCATTCCAGCTTGGATCAGGTTAGGAGAATGGATATTGAACTTCATTTATACTTCTCTCATTTTTATTCTTTCAACTGAGTATAAGTCTTTGGGTTTGGGGCCTGGGTTGTTGCGGTTTTTCCTTCACTGGATGTACAGTTTATTTTCTCAGCTTGAAGAAACTGTATCTGTTTATCAGTTTAGTTTTATTTTGTTTCAGTTGATTCTGAGCCTGTTTTTTGGTGATAACTATAATTAAACTTCTTTTTACTTCACCATGAGAAGAAATAATTTCAGAAAACAGATTCTACTTGTTTCTATGGATTTTCAAAACTAGTGAAGATAAAAGTAATGTTAGAAAAAACCCTCCCATATACACATATGAAACAGAGGAGGAAATTAAATTGCCTACTCTTGAATTTTTGCTAGAGGTGTAGGCTAAATTAAACTTCAGCATAGATGCCATACCCAGAAAAAGCAGGTAAAATTTTGGATTTTAACTAAACCTGAAATTATTTTCTACTTCAAAAGAAAGCCCCATTTAATTTCAGACTGAGAAATACACGTTGTTACACTTTAAAGGGGATATTTAGTGCTGCTTAGCCTTATGTTACATTCTAAAAAAAACTAAGGCGCATTTCAAAACAAAAATGAGATGTTTCAATTTGAAAGCAAAACCAAAATTTCTGACTTTAAAATAAAATAAACCATCCCATCAAAGCATAGGTTGTAGTACACTCAGGATTTTTTTTCTGATTTCCATTGAATGTCTGTAGTAGCTGATGAACAGAACTAAAGCAGAGATTTGATTTTGTTTTCCACCATCCATTTATAACATAAAGGTTGAAGACACTTTAATTTTCCAGTTGAAGATCTTAGGGAGGACAACCCAATATTGAGAAAGACGTAAGGTCTGCTTATTCCTTAAATATTTAGCTGGTAATTTCCATCCTGTGTTCCCAAACAAGGCTGTAAATAATAGACCTGTTCTTCACCATGAGCATTCTTTAGTCAGGACAACCATATCACCAACCTTATCATAATGAGCAACTTTATCATCTTTTTTTTCCACAAAGGTCTACCACATTTTCAAGAACAAAATGATTTAAAGGGATTGCTAGAAAGTCTTCACCAAAATATCCAGGCCAAAAAGAGAAAGAATGTAGAAATCATGTGGCTGGCTGCAACGGTAAGGTCTCTTGTTTCAAAGAAACTGATGAACTAATGATGAACTAATTTTCAAAAGCCTGATGATATTATAAATGCAATGGATTTTAAGGATATGATTGGAGAACTCACTGGTTAAAGTAGGCAGATGTGCTTAAATGGTTTTCTAACATACCCATTCTCATAGCCACTCATTCCACTCATAAATGTATCTCTTCTTCCTCCACTTAAATTGCAGGCAATTTCTTTTTCTCATTTTTTAAACTTGTAGAACCTGCTAGATTTCAAGCCATTTGGTTCAAAGGCATTCTTTGATAAGATAAAATTACTCAAAATCATTTCTTTAGTGTCCTTGAGGTATGATGTGGGACATGATTGCTTGCTCTGGCTTTTTTTTACTGTTTCTGCATTCAACTTTTGATTTTCTGTAATTAAATTAATTTCACAAATAACTGTTGTAAAAGACATGCAAAGGACAGGCAATCAGACACAGCGAGAGCACAAAGAAAATTGTTTATCTGACAATAATTAATACTTACTTTGCTTTTTTCCTGTAATTCCTTTCTGTTTCTCAAATCTATGGGGTTTGCCCATACATATCAAAAAAAAAGGCCAGGAAAACAACTCTTAGTTGTTTATAAAGAGCTCAGGCTTTTCAGGAATGTGAAATTCAGCCAGGTAATTGTATTATATTTAGAAAAGTACTCTTGGTATCTCTGCCCCCTCATACCAGCAGGGAGTTTTTGGTATCTGCTGAAAGTGAAGCAAGGCCTTGTGTTTTGGGAGACTTTCAAATGTATATACCCTTCAAGGCAAATAAATATTTGATACAAAATTATTAATAACATTTTCCACGACTTTGTATTAACACCAGGGAAAAGACAGTCTTAACTATGTCTCTGTATTAATAACAGTGCCGTAACCTTCATATTACTAATAACATTTTGCCATGTGGTTAATAAATATTATCACATGCTATTGCAGTATAAATCCTTTTTAAGTAAAAATGTAAGGTTTTCTTGCAGTACCAGTCCTGCAAATACTATGAAACAGTGTTTTTAAAAAAGTAAAAGATATAGTATAAAATGAGTTACAAAGAATATGCCCGAATGTGCTAAATCTTTGGGAATAAAAAGTTGTATTTTACTGTCTATTTGGCGTTCCCTGAAAATAATTTCGTGGGTAAAAAGCATTCTTTGGATATAACAATGTGTTTCAGATTTTTCCTTCACTGAATTCTATTTCTCTTTAGGTTCCCTTACTTTAACTTTCTGAAATGTGTATTTCTGGTTCCACTGATCTACACACTGTTATGTTATGTTCCGTTTATTTCTTGAAAAGGATGTAAGAATATAACTTTCAGTGCAGTGGCTGTATGAGATCTCACATATGTGTCTGTATCTACATGTAATCCCTGATATAATTGGATTGTAAGAATAAATGTAATAGAAGTTTAGTCTGTTTCTTCTCCTGGAATGTCTTGCCTACATCAGAGCCCATCACTCATCCAGAATAATTACCTGGGATTTTTTATGACTTTATTTTTTTTTAATGATTTTTTTATCTTTCAAATTTTTTTTAATGACTCATTCACATCGAATAGCTCCCATGACTCATGGAATTCCAAAGACACTAGTGTAAAGAGAATTAATCTTTTCAGTTAAACAGTTACCTTCTTTCACAGCATTATTTAAGAAGATTACCCTATAGTACTTTATTTAAATCCCAGTGCAACTATGCAAATTTTTAAACAGATTTCGCTCTTAAAATTTTGAATTATAGGATGGAAGAAACACTCATAGGTTCTCCTTCACTACCCTGTACCTCTTTGGGTTCTAAGATTCCCTTAATTGATTCCCTGAATTAAACTTTTGAGATTGCCCTCACCTCACCATGGTATCACAAAGACTTTAAAGTCTCTTAAGTATTTTCTGGGCCATTGATTTTAATAGAATTTCTGAGAATGCACTTAGCAGATGAAGAAATGCTTATTTGCTGAAGTGACATTATAGAGATCATGTTCCAGTTTCATCCTGCGAGCTCTGCCGTGATAGCCAATGTGGGAAGTTCCTTTGGATGATTACTGCTGTAATTTATTGCCTTGCCCTAGTCTCATAAACATTTGGGGGTTTCATACTGGTATACCTATGATTCTCCAGGGATAAGTGTAAGCAAGGTAAAGTATTACCTTTCCTCAGGACAAATTATTTCTGGAGAAAGGTAGACCCATACTTGGGCATGGCATTTCTCCTTCAAATTTTTCTTTTTCTAGTAAAATATTGTTTGAAACCCAAGTACAAACTAATAGACTGGTACAACCACAGACTGATTCTTAAGGGGAGAAATTATCCTCAAAAATGTCATGTTTCTCTTATGCCTTAAAACTTTTTCTAAGTATAAGTGAAAGCAGACAATCCATGGCAGTCATTTGTGCTAAACTTTATTAATTGTGTGTCACACATTGAACAATATACCTGTTAAAATAAAATCTATTTAAGTTCAGATATGTATGAAGCCATATGTTCACAAGAAGTTGGTCTGCTGCATTCATGTTTGTGAGTTAAGACTTATGAGGGTTTTTCTTTATTCATTAGATGTTCGGACAATTAAGCTTTAATTGGGCAGGGTGGTTGCTAGATTAAGTGAGGAAACACTGAAGGAACTGGGGGTTTATTATAGCCTAGGCTAAAAAAAATCCTATTTCAAGTTCAGGCACTGGATGTACTGGTACTAACTTTTAATAGGTCCTAGCTTCTTGAGAAATACTGTAGCTCTCTGTATGCACTTTCTGGGCTTGCAGAGCTGCGGGGGCTGCACAGCCTGCCTGGTGTGAGAAGGGCCAACCTGCGGGGCCTGCTTGTGTTTCAGATTTGCCGGAAGCTGAACGGAGTGCGCTTCACCTGCTGCAAAAGTGCCAAAGACAGGACATCCATGTCGGTGACACTGGAGCAGTGCTCCATCCTGAGGGACGAGCACCAGCTGCACAAAGACTTCTTCATCCGGGCGCTGGATTGCATGAGGAGGTAGGTGGGGTTCTGTGCACCTTGAGCTAGGCCAGCACCACCAGCACAGAGGGTCTAAAGCTGGTTGTAAATGCCCAGCAGAGCCCAGGGCTGGCTGAGCAGAGGCTGAGCAGCAGCAGCCTGGCCACTGGTAAGTAACCTCTAGAGTGCAGGGTCTTTGCAGCTGTGTGTTTTATCAGTAATTAACAGTTTCTGACGTAGATATGTGAAACCTTGCAAGTGTCAGCTCACTGGCTGTAGAATCTGAGCAGCAGTCTGAACAGCAGTTGCTTTAAAAAAAGCTTTTTCAGTTTTGAGGGTATTTTTTACAACATTTACACAGTCAATAAATAATTTGTATAACGTTTACACAAATACTGAGAAAGCAAAAGAAGCATATGTTACAGATGGCAATTCTTACCAGTTTGTGTTATTGAAAAGAAACATCCAAGTAAGTTTGGACTGTTGGTGGTTGCCATTAATATCTGATAAAGTCTTTACTGTGCTTTAAAAAAAGTTAATTAAAACATGTTTTATTCTAAATTGCAACTATGCAGAAATTGAGGCTGATGTTGTCAGGAATTTGTAATTAAAAGATGTAAAGATTTTTTCATTACCTGAGCCTTTGATGAATAAAAACCTGTATTGAGCAAACAAGTTTTGATCATAAAATGAATCCGGATGCTAGATTGTCTAAAGAAACTTTCATCATTGGTTTTAATGAGCCTAATCATATGGTTTTAATCATATCATAACAGTTTTAATCATATTTTCCATAAGAATTTTAAAAAATGTATCCACAACACTAGAGTAATATAGAACAAAGGTCACTGTAAAAGTAATAGAAAATCTTTTGGTCAGCCTGCAGATAAGTAACTGAATCATATCTTGGTCTTCCGTGAAACACAAATTGTATGGCGGATTTACAAAGATCATTCTAAGCAAACAATCATGTTTCCAGTCTGTAATGGGTAATTCTGGACCTTCGTATTTATTATTGCCAAAATAGGTGTTTTAATGTCCACATAGTGTCTTTTTGTCCTTTGGCAAAGATAGCTGTTCTAGAGAAAAAAGGTAATTTTATAAAGAGTAAATGAGCAGAGATGGCTCAGTTGTAGGATTGGTTCACAAGGTGCTGATAATGCAGTGAGATGTGGTGTGTTGAACTGAGCTATATCATTTTGCATGTATTGTTACCTTGCATAAATTCCTCAGTCTCTGCAGTAATTCAGTGAGTGAATGACTTGTGTGCAGTCTTTCATTACATGTTTTATCATTAATGAATTCTGAGTTTTCTGTGTTAAATTTCATTTGTGTTGGCATGTCAAATGCTTTTTTTTTTTATGTCTCCAATAAATACAAAAGTGTGTAATCTACAGTAAGTTACCAGACAGAGGAAAATTAATAAATTATATAAAAACACCATAATGTTAGAATAGCATTGAGTAGTGGATTGGAAAATTATCACAGACATAAATATAATTTAAAAAAAAAATCCTGACTTGTTAGTACAAAAATCCAGTAGGTTTTTGTAGATCAAAATATAAATGATTTTGAGTGGATTTATATCACGTGACTGATTTGAAAGTTGAGAAGATTAACACACTAGTTATAGTTGCAGGTAGCAGTAATTTGAATTCACAAAAGAATGGTCTAAAGACAAAAAATCTGAATAATACTTAAAAATTAAATTAAAAAACGAGTATATGAGGTTGAGGCAGCATTACAAAAATGTAAAATCTACTGGTTACTCTGTAGTTTCAAACAGAGAAAAACTTTATCCTGCTCTTACCCTGTAAATCAATTTCAAACTTGAACTGAAGTAGGTGAAAGATGTGTTGGATGGGAGGCAATAATTTTGACTCAAGTGGTAGGATTGCCTGAGTATTAAAGCAAATGCTTTGCAAGTAGTGGCAGTAGCATAAAAAATAATTTGCACCATCAGGATAATAAATAAATAAATATATATATTAACTATGCTAGTTGCTATCAGTCTAACACTTTTCAAATAACTGGAGGTTTAAAAATAAAATTTTAAAAAGGGAAGCAGCCAGATGACTCTTTTTCCCTCCCAAATTACTCTTTTTCCCTCATGAGTTGGTCAATGAAAGCCCAAAAATTCAGAACAGAAGAGTAAAAACGTCAAATGGGAGCACAGTACTTCGCTCCACGGTGCTCCCAGTGAGAGCTGGCCTGGCAGTTTAAGCTCTGTCTTTGAGGGGGTGTTGTACCTTTGGTGCTCCAGACATTCAGCAGGGACTGCTGCTCCCTGCCCGCGGCTGGAGTGCCTCTGGAGCAGGGTTGGAAGGGACACAGCACTGCTGCCCGGCTGGCCTGGCAGGGACGCTCCAGCTGGGCACTGCTCCTGTCAGCAGACGAAAAAAGCAGAATTGCAGAGAAAGGCAATTTGAGCCAGCAAACTGGGAAGGAAAGAGCAAATAGACAAAGGAGAGGAGAAAAAAACCCGTAGTTTCCACAGATGTTTCAGCTAAATGTCCCGTATTTCACGTGAGGGAAGTTTGGCAACTGTGTTTTTGAGGTGTGTTGTGAATGAGGTCAACAGACTTGTTTGGTAGCCATTGTGGCACTTCTCCTCTTGTAGTTTCTTTTTGTTTGATTACTTTTGCAGATCTGAAAGATAATGCTGTGCATTTCTAAACTTCCCATTAGGTACTTTTAGAAGCTTTTAGAATTATTTTCACATCTAAAAGAACCTATTTTGTTTCAAAGGCAGACAGAGAAAAACTATTTGCTGTTAAATTTACAATTTTAGCAGTTTTTCCCCAATAAGTCTTCTCTAGATCACTTTGTTAAACTTTGTCAATCAAATCCCTTTGTGCTGATTGCCATAAATTGCTTTTAAGCCTTCCAAAAGAACAAGTAGACATGCAAAATCCAATTTTAACATCCAGAATCCCAACAGACTGGATTGATCTTTGAAAGGCTTCTTTTAAGAGTTAACAGTAGGAGATCGAGAATACTGTGGAACTAACTGAGCCGTAGAAGTAAATGATGACTCAAATGCAGCATTTATTGGAAATGCCATCATTTTGAGATATGAAAATTATAAAGGTGCCTGTGTAGCTGTAAGGCTTTTTCTTTTCCTGCCAGTGCTGACCCTGCTTTGTTGACTGTTGGAAAAGGGAAGCATGTGCTTACAGGTTCATGCTTTCTTGCCACCAAAAGTTTGGAGATGCTGGACTTCTGTGTGCTGCTGCTTTTCAGCTTCTTTGGGGTCCCCAGAATTTTGAGCAATCCAGAAGTGATTCCTGAAGTTTCAGCATATTTTCTTTGGTGTACATTGCATAACCCTGTTTTGGAAAATACTGCCAGTAGCTGGTTTTAAATGACTTCGTTTGTAAGTGGAACCATTGTCTTTTAGTGATAAACTATACAATGTTTATTGCTTCTTTATTAAAAAAAAAAAGGCTGTACAAGAATCCTTCTATTATTTCTTCCTTTCACTTATGAAAAATGTGATGAATGAAGCAATGATGGGAATGCAAGCTTTATCATTTACGATATGTAATAGATGGCTTTGTCCTCAGTCATAAGTTGGCCCATTATGATGCTGCAATTGATGTGTACCTGAAGCAGCCATTCTATAAATAATTCCACATTTCTTTGATATAGGTATGTGACTTCCATTGATCTTAGTGACATGCATAGTGCAGAATGAGGAAAATCAATATATCATCCCTCTCTGTATCATGTGCTTGTAATTCACATCATATTAAAATACTGTTTATAACATCGCTACCACTTCCAAGTCATTTTTTATAGGTACCAAATTCTTAGTTTTCCCTTCACCAACACATGAATGCTTCGTATCATTCATTGTTAACTCTATTCCAAGTGACATTAGGGGCACAAAACTGATTTACCTGAGTTCATCAAAGTATCTGTCACGTGATTCTATTTTCTTGTCTTTAGAGCTGACCACTGTTAAGGGCGAATGGACTCTGGTGGGCAGCACATAATGAAGTAGTTCTGTAAAAAAAATTTGTTTTTTTTTTTTCCTTTCTTAAAATTTATTTCTTTCTGAACCTCTTTAGATTTATTGTTTCAGTGGCAGGATCCCTTTTGGGGGCTGTGGTAGTGAACAACCTCAGAATCTCCTGTCACTGAGCATGTTTCCAATAAAGCCTCAAAAGCAGCAACAAACAAAGGAAATGACAAATCCACTTCCTATGGTGAATCCTCCATGCTGTCAGGCTTATCATCATTCTTAGCAGGGTACAACACCTGTCACATATTTCTGACATGAAATACAAAATTTGACTCAATGTGGAACACACTGTTTCCCCTTGAAATAGCAGTTAAGGATGTTTCAGGGTCTTTTACATAAATTGTCTATCAAAAATCTCATTGAAGCACAAGTTCAAAGAATGAATGATCTAAGCAAGAGGTTTTGGGCTTTTGATGAACCAGTTATGAAGAAAATATCTCCTTTTTTAAAGAGCTGTTTGAGGACAGCTTTTCTTAAAGAAGTGTGAGTTGAGGAGGAGGAAAAGCTGTAATAGCTCTTTATTTAGGGACTTTCAGATGTTCTGGGTGCTGAGGTGGACCTTGGCCAGGGAAGACCAAGGTGGACCTTGGTACCAAACACTACAGCTGTAACTGCCACGTGGACTAGGAAGCGGGAACAAAGGGACAGGATTAGAGACAGGGATGATCCGTGTGCCTTTCTCCCATCTCCCAGATTTCACCCTGCCCCTGTGAGCTTGTGGCAAGAGCTGCAGCACATGAGGGGTTACACAGAAGAGGAGGCACAAGTTCTCCTCCAACCATTCTTTTTTCCCAGCCCATCTGACCTTCTCCATCTTTTCTTTTTTCTTCCAAAAGTATTAGCTCAGTGTAAACAAAACCTAAAAATGGAGAGCCTGACTTCCAGTATGAATTTTTACATCATTCTATGGCTCTTTAGAAACTTAACATCTGTATTTTGAGGTAGAAACTTTAGATGATTTGCATCTCCTGATATACTGACAGGAGCCTGGGCATTAAGTAACAGTAAGGTCCAGTTTTGGTGCATTGAATCACCATCAGTTTTGTTTTCTAAAACTAAATTACTGCTTTGAGGTTTTTTTAATGGCAACAGGGTGCAGAGGAAAAGAAAACAAAATGGAGAGAGATGGCTGCAAGATGTAATGAGAGTCAATGCCATCAACGCCTTGCTGGAGCCTTTTAGAGTTAAGGTCTATTTCTGACCATCCTTCTGGAAGGAGGAGGATGATGATAGACAATCATTTTGGGCAAAGTATCAAACAGTAGCTTGAAAGGGCTGTGTTAAATCTAGGCTTTTCTAATATAACTTCTGAATTTTACAGAATTGAACTTTATAGCGTATCTTTAAAGCAATTCTCAGGTTTTAAAGACTTTAAAAAACCAAGAAAGAAGAATAAAAGAAAGGCAACCCATGCACACTTTATTTGCGCTCTAGGAGGTCCTGAGGTTCAGACTTCTGTGTGGACAAACTAAATAAGTAGAATTGGCAGTTGTTTTATAATATAGCCTTATACATTTTGTCTGGTTCACTAGGGTCAGATGTTTGAGTTCATGTTTTGCAAGGGAATGTTCTCTAGCTGACTGCAGAATCATTCTTCACCTCATCACCTCATTTCTCCAAGTTCTTCCTAAGTGCTGTTTTCAGACTTATTTCTGATCAACACCCCAGACAGAGACCTGAGAACTCTCTCATGTGATCTTTTTCATCTTCATCTTTTTCACTTGACTTTTACTTGAATATTTCCCTCCTTTCTGCTCTGTGGCACATGTGGCTGCCTCTTACCCTGTTCAGAATTTGGGCACTGGCCTCAATCACAGCACAGAGAGAACAGCAGAGCCAGTCCCCTGCCTCATGGCTTTGGCTTCATGTTATAGCGATCATCCTCTGCCAGGGGAAAGAACAGCAAGGAAAAGCCTTGTCCAGCCCCTTGGCCTGGCATATATTGAATCCTCAATGTATGTACCTGCTGAATTTTAACAAGGCTTTATTAGCAGGCTCTTTTAATACTTGCATCTCTCACATCTTTATTATCTTGGTGAAGAGTATCAAATCCTGCTCTTCAGCATGGAGGTACTAGTAATTCTGTCAAAAAAATTGGAGGGGGAAAAACTGTATCTTTTTCTTCTCTAAATGACATTGTAAGTTTGAAATTTACCATTCAAAATGAACTAAAAATTGACAGTAGATTCTTAAAGGAAAGCATTGTGTAACCTTAATTATAATTACCCTTCTGCTGGAACCTATAATAATATTCTTAGACCGATCATTTGGGTGGAGGGGTGTTCAAGGGAAATCAGCGAAAACCTCTGCCACTCTTTGCATGGAATATTTAAAGAAGTGACTCAGTGTACATCAGTGTAGCAGGCGGTAAGCAAGAATTCTGAAATAATGCTTAGTTTTCCTGTTAGTGCATGAGGGGAAGGTAGAGCTGTTAGAAATCTGTATTGTGTCTAAATTTTGACACCTCTGTTGGGTGAGTGAGTCCTTGAAATGCACCTGCTCCTCCTTCAGTGACTACTTAGGGAAGGTGAGCACTTCAAGAGGACTCAGAACCTGACGGTAAATTTTATATAATAGGAAAACATACTAATATATCAATTACAGTGTACAATATTTTATTCCATTT
>VYZQ01018650.1:18479-44127 GCA_013400655.1 Mystacornis crossleyi
TTCTCTTCTCTTCTCTTCTCTTCTCTTCTCTTCTCTTCTCTTCTCTTCTCTTCTCTTCTCTTCTCTTCTCTTCTCTTCTCCCCTTTTCTTCCCTCCTCCTCTTCTCTTCTTCCCTTTTCTTCCCTTCCCTTCTCCTCTTCTCTTCTCTTCCTTGTCCCTTTTATTTTTTTTTTTTTTTTAATTTTATCTAGAAGGAAAGAAAGCAAAATAAAGACATACTTGAGGTTTTTGCTTTGGACTGATCTTCTTAAGAGATTAATTTCACACTGTTCAACTGAGTAGAATCCCAGACAGTGACATTAGTGGGTTAAATATCATCTTCCAGTAACATCAGCATTTCTTTTTCTTGATCATATGTGCCTTTGACTGGCAAAGATGTTTGATAAATAAAGATTGAGTTAAAAAAAAAAAGAAAAAGAAAAATAGACAGTATAAAAAACCCTTTGTCATCTTACAGCACCATTGAAATGGAATTGAATTTATTTAATGGAACACAACTTCTTTTCTCATTATCTTTGTTTTACAGTTGAGGAATAGAAAATAGTGCAGCAATGCAAAAGATCAAAAATATTAGGGGGAGATAGAAGCTTGCTCTCATGTGGCCAGAATAATAACTCTTGATTTGATAAGTATTTATGATTTTACTTAAATACATTTAAGGAAATTTTCTTGGTCATATAATGAGGTGTTCTATAAAAATAGACTTGGTGTGCCACAGTCTCTGACAAAAATGGATTTAAAAGTCTGATTTGAGCACGGACAGAGGGCAGGTCATAGGTGTGCTCTGTAGTATTGTTCTTTTCAGACTATTCTAAAGCTCTATACTTAAAAGAAGGTAATGCTCAATTTGTTTGTGAGATTGAACCATTTTCTTAGCACAACAAGCCAGCAAGCAGTTTACCCTTTGCTGCAAACAAGGTGCTATAAGAAATGATGTCTCAAGCAAGAGATCAAACACTGTGTTACCCTAAGTATACTTCAGATCATAGCTCTGGCAGACCAAGGTTACTTTAGATAAACATTCCAGCCTAAAATGAGATTTGTTCCTGTCTAACAAGTGTTTTATTTACTGCTGGAACAGCTGTTACTGGAAAAAATTGTGGCTGAGGCCAGATCATTAATCTAAAAAGACAGCTCTTTTACAATCAAAGTTAGGGCACACTTTATTTAAGAAAAAAAATAAAAGGCAGAAAACTCTGCTGAATGTTCAAATCCAGTCCATTTCTGGGCAGTCTTATTCTATTTATACCACTTTAGCATTGCCAGAGCATCAAGACCAAACTCAGACCAGCTCTATTGCATAGTTCTTGCTGTTCTCCTTAAGTGCCTTCCTTGATAGGTGAAGGGAAGGCAAAGGGCAAAACTTAGGAACTTTTCTTTCATGTAGCCCATCCACGGCATCATTCATGCTGCAAAAACCCTTGCTTGCAGCAACCTAAGTCTGCTCCCACTTACATTGCATGACATACCTGGTGGCTGTCACCAGGCAAGGAGCAAACTCCAGAGGAAAAAAGGCTACTTTTCTGTGTGCAAACTACACATCTGAATAGGCTTATCCTACCAAGGCCATATCACTGCGAAGATAAATAATGAACTGGATCAACATGCCCAAAATTGACTGATTACCAGGAATATAAGAACTGGAAAGATGATACTAAGTCAATTTGGGGGAAAAAAAGGAAAGGAAGAGGGAAATCCTCCTCTAAGCATCAAGGTCTTTGGCTTAGTGCTTGTCACGTATGTTCATATGCTCAGAGTAGAAAAAAGAAATGTCAGAGTGTCAAAATGTGGAAAAATTATGGTGAAGAATTTGACATGTCCCTGTGGCTGTGAGACTTTTTGCCAGAGCACCAGCTTATGACCATGTCAAGAACCATTACAATTCTCTCTGGGAGTGTTTCCCCAAACCTGTCAGGAGCCTACCCAGACTTGGTCACTTCCCAGAGCTGATCAAAGAGCCTTTTACAATATTGTCACCAATGTCAGCCGCAGACAAAATATGGAGCACCAATAAGTTTGTGTTGGTATCATCTTATCTTGAGACAATTAAAAAGGGATTCCAAGGCAGAACTGGACACAGCTTTTGAGCATTGACTACATAAGAGGTGACAAGGGAAGATACAGTCTCAAATTTCAGTCTAGCACTATTACCCTCATTAGGGTTTTTGCATACGTTCATGGCACAGTCATGTGACAAAGCCACTTGAGGTAAAGGATCTTTTCCACCTTTTCAGGATTCTGATGCGAATGGGGTTGGCATGTGAGAACTTCAGAATGTGGAAAATCTGGGACAACTTCCACATAAAAGAGGATTTCTTGTGAAAGCAGGAGGAATAGGTGAAGCAATATGCCAAGGAACTGCATCAATTCATCCAACTTGTTTACATGTCTGTGCTAGGAGAATAAGAAGCTAAAAAGATCTGCCAGCACCATATATTTTAGGAAGTAGCAATTCAACTGTTAGCACTAGTGGAAAATTTAAGTGCACTAACCAGTGCATTTCCTAGTTGATCTGTCACGACAGAAATCAAGGATCAAAATTAATATTAAAATTTTAAGTTATCTGGAGGTCATATCTACAGTTTTAGAACTACTCTTGGCTGTCTAAGCTAAAGGTGCACTTTCACTACCTCAGTAGATGATTTGGATTAAATATAAACACAGAAAAACCATTAACTTCAACTCATAGGTTATCATGCAAGTTCTTACTGCAAATATTAAGTTTGCTGACAAACATCTAATTTGCTGCTCTCCAATATTTATTTTTACATTTTTCAAATTTCTGTATTTATGAATATGCTGAAATACATTTTATTATCTACTTCATGCATCCATTTATATTCTTATTACCACATTTTGGTCATTATACCTTTAATCAAATAAGCAGTTTACCATTACTGCTAGGGAGTGAACCTGGAAAAAGAATTTGATTTCAAGAGAATATTTGATTAATTGACATGTATACTGACATATGCAACATTGATATTGATTCATGTTGTCTTTATTAGAAACTACTAACTGATTCTCAGTCTTTCCCAGATGATAGTCCTCTTTTCCTGGATCAATATTACTGTTGTGCTGGCTAACAATGTATTTATTTAATGCATATTTTCTGTGAAGACATATTATTGGATTCAGTCCCTCCAAGATGGAAGAGAAGTCTGCTGTTCTTTTGTTCAATGTTCTTTCATCAGTCCAAGTCAGTAGTTAAAAAATCTTCCAACATAGATCTCAGGACACTGGAACATAAAAGCTTTGTAAATTCATTGAGATTTGGCTCCCAGGGAAGAAATGCAAATATAGTTAACATTTGGAAAACTTGGTGGTTTGCCTACATAAATCACATGCAAAAGTTGAAGGTCCCAAACTTTTCTGATCATGAGGAGCAGTGGGAGCACAAACAATCTCTAGCATCTCCAAATAAGACTGAGCTACCAGTGTTCCATCACTCCTTAATAACTTTATAGAAGATTATGCTGTTATAAATCAGTAACTTTAACTATTCTGAAAGACATAGACTTATACACTGTTGTACAATATTACCTTCTTTGTGAATTTGCTTATTCACCCATGAAAAAATTTGACCTAAGGATTCATCTCACAGGATTTGCTTGCACTGCTTCAAACATATTTATGGGAATGACCTGTAGATTTACCCACTTCTTGCAATTTCTGTCTCTGCTAGTTGGAAAGCATTTTGATTAAGCTTTGCTGAGTACTGAATAATGTCAGTGTACAGAAAAGTTCTGCTAAGCCCTTGTCCATTTCTTTGTTGGATCCAGAAAGAATAAAAACAAGTAATTAACTCTGCTTGCTCGACTCTCATTAGATTTTGTTCTAGTAACAGCTAAACGACTGTAATTAACCATATTTTACAGTTCATGTGGTGAGCATACATAGCAGATTTTACTGTTGTGAAACATTCATCTAATAAGTGAAGTAAAGCAATCACTGATACAATTTTCTTTTAAGAAAATAATTCTTTTACAGAAAGATTAAATAAAAAGACAAAACAAACCCTAGTTTACAAATCACCAGAGATGCTTTGGGGGTCTTTAGAATTAGAGATTATAAAGATAACAATAGACGACCTCCATACATCTCAGCAAAAAGGATATATTTCAAGCCTGAAAGTTGTTACAAGAATTGTATTTATTTCTCTTGCCATAAACACTTTGGGACTAAAATTCGTCGCTTCTTCATCTAAATTTTTTGGAATATTTTCCTGTAATTAACACTCCTACAGAAGCATAGCCAAGAGCAGGGAAAAACTCCCCCTATTTATGAATGTTAAGAAATACTTAGTTAAATTCTCAATATTTACTCAAAAGATTGAGAACAAATGTGTATTTTAACAGAGTATCAGACAAACCGTAACATCAAAGGCTCTGGAGATTAATATGCAATTATTCATTGATGACCAGAGCCTTTCTGTCTGTGACACAGATGGAATTAAAGCCATAGACACATCTGGATTAGTTTAATAATTTCTCAGTTATAAAAGGGAATAAAGGAGACAACTGAGTTCATTTTTGATGTTGATGAACATCTGGGGTTCCTGACCATTCTAACTGTAAATAATATCTGTTCCAAAATATTTCACATTCTGCATATTAAAATAATATATCCAAAGATCTAAAGAGAATAACTAAAGGGCAATAGCAATAAAACACAGTGACATTAGGAAAGAATTAACTGCTAAACAAGAAATGAGCCTAGCTTCCTGCCCTGTTCAAGATGAATGTAGTCAAAGGGCATTTATGATAACAGTGATGCTGACAAGACTGGTTAAAAATTGTTCACCCAGGAGATTTGTACTATTTCTTAGTAGAAATCTGAGGTTTTGATAATGAATATTTCTGTGGGATTCCCCACAAATATGAAAGTTTATTTCCTTTCTTCTTTACCATCAGAGAAAAGCTAAAATTTCTACTGAAGAAGATGTCAATTAGCTGTAATAATATTCTGAACTGTATGAACACTTGGAAGATTAACACATTTAAACTCCTGAATGATTGGGATGATCGGTGATTTGCTGCTAGAATATTTTTAAATGTAAAACTATTTAGGAATGGTTCTCTTCATGTTTTCTGCCATACATTTCCCTACAAACAGGACCTCAATGAAAATCCAGGCATCAGTGTGAAGAGCTCCAAGATTCCCTCTCCCTTCTACTTCTTTATTGTCTTCATTTAGGATCACTGAATTTTTGGTATCTTCTTATTTTTCTCTAAGACATCTTGAACATAGAACACGACAAGTTCAAAACTAACAGCAGGAAGTTTATGTCTATCTTCCTTGACAACAATTCAAAGAATATTTAAGATTTTCCATTGTTTGTGGCAAGGACATGTTCCATGCATATTACGCTTGGGAGGAAATCTTCAGTGAGATATGACTTAGGTATAGCAATTCTATTTAAAAATATATGTGGAAAAAAGGTTTTGGCTTTGGGTCTTTGAGGTTTTTGTTTAGTTGCTTATTGGCTTTTTTTGTTGGGGATGGGGAACAAGATTAGCACAAAAACATGCTCGTGGATGTTTTTACTTTAGGGGGGAAAAAAAAGGAAAAAGGAAGAAATAAGCACAAGCTGCAGTAAGAGAAATTCTGGCTAGATATTAGGAAACTTTCACAATGAAGTTGTTCAAACATGGGAACAGGTTGCCCTAAATATCTGTGAAAATTTATATCCTTGTGGAAATAACATAACTCAAACCCCATTTGGATAGAACCCTGAGTAAGCTGATCTAACTTTGAAGCTGGTACTGCTTTGAGTGGAAGAACTGGGTTTGAACCAGACCACTTATAGAAATAAGTTCCAAGATGGATTTCCTTTTGGTTGTCACCCTAGTTATCTTACAGTTGCCAAGGGGAGGGAAATTGATAGTGACCAGTGCTGTGGAATCTGCCCCTCTTCCACTAATGCCTGTCTCTTCTGTCCCTCTGATGCCTTAGGGTTTAACTTCTGTACTTTTCAAATCCTGTATTGCCTGGTGTGTAACTCTGAAGTTTCTTACAGCTTGTTTGCTGCTCTCTTAGACTAGATAGACACAACACAACTTCTCTGAGCTTGCTATTCAAGGACACTCGGGCTGTCCGAGGCCTAAAGGTGGAAACTAGGACCAGGAGAGAGGTGGAGAAATGGAAGAGAGCTAAAGTCTTAATTGGTGAATTTATGCTGATATGCAAATGGACCAAACCTATAACAGTGTAAAGAACTCGTGACCCGTCCTCCATCTTGGGGTCCATTTTGTGGAGGCAGCCTCCGGCTCCCCAGGGTGTACCTTGAAGGCCCTTCAAATAAATACCTACCTTTATTCCCTTACTCTTGTCTAGTCTCTGTTTCTAGGTGACTGGAGAAGGCAACACCTCAGGAGAGCCAAGTCCAAGTGGCAAGCCCGGCCAAGCCCAGCCAAGTGCGTGTGCGTGGGCACTGAACCGAAGGGAGCTGAGCCAAGCCCCGCCGTGTCTGTGCGCTACAGGCGCCGGTGCTGCAAGGAGCTGTGGGGAGTGGGCTGGAGAGGCATGGAGCAGGTGATCCAGCTTTTGGGGGTTTTTCCATCTTTTTTTTTGTTATTTTTCTCAGGCTTGGGGAATGGGAGTGCCAGCTGCAGTGGCATCCACTGCTTTCTCCTTTGTTCGGGAGGCTGTGTGGCACCAACTGTGATAACTTCCACCGTTTTGTCTTTGCCTTGGTGGCCAGGTGGAGCTGAGTTGTGGGGACAAACATCTTTTTGTGTGTAAACCACCTTCTCTTTTTTTGTTAATGTTGCTGTTACTGTTCGTTGCTTATCCCATGGCTGTTTGTTTTCAGGGAAAAGTTATCTCACCAGAGGGGGCGGAGGGAAGTGGAGTGGCTTGTTTGGCATTTAATTCTCAGCTGGTTTAAACCAAAACATTTATGATTCAGTTCAATTTATCTTTAAGGCCAACTTGGATGGAGCCCTGAGCAGCCTGGTCTAGGGAAAGATGTCCCTGTCCATGGCACAGAGGTTGGAACCAGATGATCTTTAATTTCCCTTCCAGCATGGGCCATTCTATGATCTTTAATGCATCGCTAAGCAAATCCATTTACTACTAGTAAGTGTCATTGCAATAATATTTTGCAATTTGCTAAAAACATTAAAGTGCTTTCTTATGGTAAAATTTAATTTTTTTACTCTTTTAGCTCTCACCTCCTCTATAGAATGTTGCAATAAAATTTGAACATGAGCTTAACCATAGCAAAGCCTAGACCAGGTAATTTTTGTTAAATGAATAACTGAATTTACAAATTATGTAAATAAACCCTTTGTCTGAGGTAAGTTATAAAGAGAATGGGACAAACACTTTGCTGTCATATTATTTCACTATTCAACTTTTTAAAAATTCCTGATATCATATATTTCCATACAGATGGAGAACTCATAAATATAACATGAAATAATTTCGACAAAAATGTATGTCCTAAACACTTATGAAATGAAAATTCTTGTACAAGCAATTCCATTATTAATTTTTGATGGAATTCACAGAAGTATATTGAAAATTTGAAAGATTATTTTAGCCAAAATATCTCACTGAAGTTACTAGTACTGAATTAATTCTTATCAGTACCTAAAGATTAATCAAAACCCCCTATTTTCCTTTCTTTAATCTTTTATGCAGTGTGAAGAAAGAGTAATAAATTCAATTACTTAGTGAGCCTCTCAAGTTTAGAGAGTTTCTACAAAAGGTCACATTATTCTCTTTTACAAATAAATAAATTCTCCTACTTTCCTGTCCACCATATAGTTATATAAATGAATGTGAGTAAAGTCTCTCTAATAACTTCCACAGCCATGTAACCTACTTCTAGACTCTGTAATTTCACTTTTTTTTTTCTTTATGTGGCCTTCCCCCTCCCCATGTATAAAGTTGTGATATATTTAACTTATATTTCTTCTCTTTTCTTAAGCCTGCTTTTAGAAGGATTTATTTATTCCATCCTCTGCTAGAACCATATGTTGATATAACATGTGTTGTGCAATTACTCTACAAAGACGGTCCCAAATCCCTCTCTGTACCCTCGATAACTGCCTGGTATTTAGTGCTCCCTCTTGTATTGTATTTCAGTAAACCTAACATATTTGCAGCTGGTTTCCCTGTCTGTATCCTTTATGCAGATGAGAAACATCAAAAGATTTGGAGTCATGGCACCTGTTAGATTTCCTTCTGTGTTTATTTGCAGATTGAAATATTTCTGTTTGACATGTAATCTGCTTTCTGTTTCAAAATAGTTTCCTTTCCATTGACACACATGCTCCTGAATAATTCCCTCCCCATCTCTATTTTCTGGATCAGAAAGCACCACCCAAATTAAAGACACAGAAAGGACATGTATAAAAACTTCTGTCAGGATGCATGACAGATTTACAGCCTTCAGAGGAATGTGCAAAGGAAGTTACAATGATAGTACTCACTGTGCCTGTCTCCAATTTTGTTTACATTTTTACTGTGCTGAAGCCAGGATAATTATCATTACAATTATAATCTATGTTGTGATTATTATTATGACAGTTAATAACAATCCTATCCTTCTCTGTTGTGCAGCTCAATAAGGTTTATACAGACCATCAAGGTTGACTTATTTTCTTCTGACAACGAGAAATATTCCGTTCCTTGATAGATACAATGATTTTATGTAAATTTGAATTGCCTCTGTCTACAGTTTTAGGCAGAAGAATGATCATAAAACCTTAAAGACCACGTTTTCTACCAAATCAATGCTATTTAACTGGTGGTTCCCTTGACCTTGGCTTCTTTACTAAAGACAATGCATGTCACATGATATAATTTCTTCTACTCCATTAGAATGTGATCAAGTATTTGCTTTGGCAAAATGCTTGGTTGCCATTAAAACTTTCACAGTCTGCGAAGCAATGCAAAGCTCCTCTTCTGGTTGAGGCACTCTTTAGATGTGAATTTTTTCAAGAAATTGTATAACTGCTACTAAATTTTATATTATACTTTCAACTGGTTATATTAGCTCTGAAGAATACAAGAAAGCAAATAAATATAGAAAGGACAGAAGCTTTAAGAGTACATTATACTGGATATAACATCAAACAATAGTAATTTTTTGTCTTAAAACAATCTTATTGAGCACATATATGTGCACATAGTTCAACAAAATTTGGGTCTAAGTAGTCACAAGACAGCAGAGAATTTCATCCAGTCTAATCTGCCTCAGCTTTTCTTATGCTTGTTCACATTATATTAGGAATTAATTTCAGATGCAATGAGCTGTTTACTCTAACAAACTAATGCCAAAGAGGCTGCATCTAAAAATACATCTGAGTCTATAGTGCCTATTAATAGGATGCAAGTGTGATATGCAATGTAAAACATTTAGATTCTTTCTAATGCAACACAGATTTTAAACGACATTGCTGGTACACTTGGATGTCCATCGCGATAAGCAAATATTTTTTAAAAGTCCATGGCTGCTTGACTTCAGTGAGGTTGCATGGGGTATAAGTCAGAATAGTACAGGCCCAAGGAGATTTATGAGGCATGGCTTTCTATAAATTTCTATGTTTTATATAATTCCACTGTTTTTTGACTACATGAAATAAAAATTAGATTCAGAAAAGCCAATTCCTGTTTTTAAACACAGATCTACAGCCAGAAATAAAATATTAGACTACTATTTTTGTGGTCACTTACCACAATTGATTTCTTCTGCATAAAATGGAGTTTAAAACACATTTTAGACATTACAAAAGGTATGAAGACTTAAAAGAATTTTTCACAAAATCATCCAATTTAATTAAGCAATTATAAAGGCATTTTTTACATTAAATAACATATTTTTGAAAAATATGAAAATAAATTCATATTATTTTATTTTATGAATGAAATTTATAGAAATTTGATTGGTATTTTTTGTTTGTATCAAATAAGCCTAGTTAAATTACTAGGAAATATGTAGAATTGAAAGAAAATGCTTTCTATTCAAGCAAAAATGGTCTTGACTAACAGGGTTTTACACTGAAACCACTGTAGTCATATTGATCAGTCAGGGATCTTGGTCTTATAAACAATGTGGGTCTTGCTTTTACTAATAGTATATATGCTCAGTTTCTAAAGGGATACTCACAATTGACATGAAACATGTGGAAATATTTGAGATATAAAAATAGCAATAGACAAAATCACTTTAGAATGTGATATAAATGGTCAGATTCTGGCAATATGTTGGCATTCTTTGCAGCTAATAAACAGACAATACACACTCCATGGTACCACATTGGCCATTTCATTCTCTTAAACTGGGAAACAAGCAGCTGCTAGTTTTTCTGATGAAGCAGAAAAAGAATATCACTGGTGCTGTTGAAAAAGTGTAATAAAGAAAAGAATTACTACGTAAGAAAGGTGACATTGCTGGAGTGCTGTGAGATTCTATAATTAAATAAACTGATATATGAAGAATTATGTGCCAGTTTATGTAGAGTAATTGGAAATTTGAGTTCTTGGTACTGATCTTATTGTTGATGTCAGATGTTATTTATAGACTAATGAAAAAAGTTCAACATAAACTTAGGCTAATATTAATTAGCTTATTTTTCTCCTGTAAAAAGAATATTTCTCAGGTGCTTTCTTCTGACACATTGGCCTGGCCCTTTGTTTTCTGGCTTTCTAGCTTTTGCTGAATTATACTCTTAGTCCTTTCATAAATCCTGTCTTCATTCAGCTTTTGATTTTAGAGGGTGAATAAAATACTTCAACTTTAGTTGATAGAATTAGATGTCCATTTCAAGATAGTAATCCTTTCTCCCACTGTTCCACTGTGAACTGTTTTCCTCCAGAGGGAGTCTTGCTAGCAGTTTGTGGACACTTGTGTTCTGGATGAGACTGGGGAGATCTCTGGAGAATGACTTCAGAGGAATAGAGACACTGGAACAGAGGATTTGCATAGTTGGGTGGCCAGTTCCCTTCTCTGTTCAACCACACGAACAGGACATCAAGTCCTGCTTCACATCTTCCACACAATTCAGATAGCACTTGAATAATGGAGATTATTTTTGTCAGTGTGGCTGCGCCTACATTAGAAAGTAAATCAACAGAGTGGTTTTACAGAGCGTAGTGTGTGCTTGTGGTGCAGTGCCCACACCACACACATTTCAAGAGTTATATTCCAGAATCCATCTTGTCTGGTCTCATGCCCTCAATATGCTGATTGGAGCACATTATCATCTTTAAGGAATTTCTGTTCTGGATTCATTTTCTCTGTAAGGCATCCAGTTTTCATGCTTTGAGGCCATTCTCTGCTGCCAACCACAGCATATAATTGAGGCAGCCAGGATATTTCCTTCAAAAATATGTTACTGATACTGATTAGAATGAGCATACTAGATACACCCTTCATTTTCCTTTTCTACATTAAACTATTGGAGTCTTGGTAGCATCAGAATTGGCATGATGCTATACAGTGTAGAATAAGCCATATGGGACAATTCTGAAACATAAAAGTCATGATGCTGAACCATTAAGGTATTGTTGCTGGTTTTAATTAAAATGAATAATGAATACAGTTTGGAGTGGAAATATGTGAGCAGCATTTTTTTTTTTCCTTTGTTACTTACAAGTTTTGATGTTTAAGTTTTGATGACTTTCTTGATTTGCTTGTAAAAATAGAGTTCAACTTGAATTACCTATTCATACCATCAACACCTATTGGTCAGCACGGTAGGAAGAGAAGAATAGATGATGGAGTGGTCTGTTCCAAAGGACATATGCAACTCCTTAAGAAGTATATTTAGGTCTACACTGTATTATTTAGACACAGCCCATATGTAGGGTGTGGTATGGATCTGGACAAGATTGTCGTTTCTTGGCACCTAAAATACTTGGTTTACATTGGCCCTATACAGTTTCCAGATTTCTTGGAAATTCTCCTGGAGTTCATACTGATCTGGATGAGGAAGAACATGTGGAGATATTAATCCATGCACTCATGCAAGCATCCTGACTGAAAACATAGCTACAGGCCTGCTTCCTCAGGGAAGAGCTGGTATATTTTGATGATTACTAGAAAACCAATTCTTGTTCTTTCATCATAAACCATGTTGCTGGTCCTTTACAAACCTGCTGTGCAAGCAGTTCTCATCAACGTTCCTTCTCTCAGGGGACCATTAGGGTATACCTGTGCCTATTCAGCAGCCCAGCAACGTCATCCTCACTCAGGAGATGTCTCCAGAGAAAAACAATGAAGCATATAATTCTGTAGGGCCTTAAAATATTTTGGGTATTGATTTTCAAGAGAATTTTATTGGTCTTGTATCTTTTACTGAGGTAGTTTTTAAAGAGCAGTAAGCACATTGAGCGAAATAGCTTTATATGATCTGTATGTGCTCTATGTCTCACACTGTTTAAGCTTTTTAGTCTCTGCTTTCAGCATGATAGTGGAAATATGCATAAAACTTGGTCCATAGCATGTGCAAGTCTTTTACACATTCTGCACTGGCCTAGGATTGGGGAAGGAGGGGTGTGGGCACAGAGAGCTCCTGCCAAATTGTTTAGGAATTCCCAAATTTAATTTCAACATTTTCTGTCACCAATGAGGCCCTAAACCCAGCAATCAATAAGCCAGGTTCTTCTCTCAGTTACACTTATAATAAGGAGTAACTTCTGTAAGACTAAAACTGTTTACTTGAGTTGAGCTCTGTGGTCAACAGCCAGCATGCCCAGTATAAGTCCAGTATGTTTGTATCTAAATTTTTGGTCTATATTTGTACACAGCTCTACTTGTCATACACTGTAATCGAATATTACCCTCTTGTAATACAAGTATTACCTTTTATATTAAGTAATTACCCTCTTGTATGACAACAAAGACTGTAAACCCTATTGTATTTCCAGCAAATAATACTCTTGCATTTTTGTGTGCTGCTGATTTACAGGTTCTCTGATTTTGGTCTTTTGAAAACCACACAAAACTGTGAAACTGACATTGCCTTGGAAACAAAATGGAAGAGACATCGCATTCCAGTTGAGGGGAGACTGATTTGTGTGAAGATCTGTATCTACCTTCAAAAGATAAACACTGAAAATTGCAGCATCCTCACTGATGAAGGGTCATTGTTTACCATTTGAGCAATGATTGTTGCTAAATAAATTAAACACAAAACTCAATGAAACAAGGTTCTGCATAAAGTACTGACAAGTGCTTACAGTAGGTTTACTTGTGCTCAGAGTTTTCCAGAAAAAACAATGACGTTTGTTATTACAAGTCTATAAATTACCCAAGTCATCATTCCTTACAAGAAATGGGAGTTAGCAGACATGCCTAAGACATATCTTTCAGCCAACAGCACTTTTTTTTTTTTGCCAGGAATTATGTATTGACTGATGTGTTAAATTGCTGAAACTTTAATTGATGACTCTTGAAGAGGTGCTCCCCGTGTAATTACTCAACCTTCCAGCCACCTATGACTCCACATCAACAAAATCAGCTCTTCTCATTTAAATACTCCTGGTGAATAAAAGGAGTTTTAGAGAGAAGACCTATCACATACATCAGACAGCTACCTTTTTTTATGCATCATCCTTATTGCATGAGTTTGTTCAACTCATTTTTAAGTAAATCTATATATCAATAATAATACGGCTCAGTTTAAAAGATTCGTGGAATTTGAAGGCAGGGCTTACCTACAGATCAAGTCCGAAAAATATCAACTAATAATTTTGTATATGATCTATAACTGCAGTCTGAGCTAGCTATTAGAAAGATCCAATTTCTTTTCCAGGAAGTATTGAGTTTCAATTCTATATGGAGAATCTTCAAAGTCACAGAATACATACTGACAATGGGAACTTGCCTTTCTTGTCCAAAAATATTATCCTTACTTTTAGTTCAGAATAGGTTTTTAATAAAGAGGAAATACAAGCATAATTTTCTGGATTACAAACAACAAGAAAAAAAATTCAACCAATACAAAAACTTCTGTTTCATTGCATAATAGAGATTTGCATGCTTAATTTCCTTCTTCTATGACAAAATAAAAGCATATGATACTGTCACATCTCAGAATTAGACACAAAAGACACATTTTCACCTCTGCTCAATGCTTGAGTTCACAGTTACTGTGCAAATTGGACCTATGATCTTTCCTTAGTGCCTTGAGCACACCCCTCCTGGGTTTCTGGCTGTTAGGTATTGCTTAGCTTAATACAGATTCACACAATTCTTTGCTAAATCTGGGTCATGGTACCAAGGATAATTTTCTGAGCAGATCTATCTTAACTTCAAACCCTTCAGTCTGCTGCCTTTAGCCAGATAGCTTCCTTCAAGTTAAATGTCACATATTTAGAAGAAAACCCTAACTCAAAACTGCTTTAGCAGACTGCAGATTTTCAAAGTGTAAGATATCTACCCACCTTCCAAGCTGGTACCCAGCAAACCAGTTTCCTACAGGCTCTTCCAGTTTGTGCAGCCCTTTGACCTGATATGCCAACCTTTGAAACAATGTTTTCAGCTACATACAAAAAGAGGCAAAGTCTAATTTGGTGCTTTATCTTCTAGGCATGTTTTTTGACAAGTCTTGGCAGCCAGTGTTACATGTTTCTTCCTGATGTTTTCATGCACCACATCTTTAAAATACATATTTCTAAAAAATCATGATAAATTAATCTGAAATCAGACAGAAAAAATACCTGACAAGGCCTCATATCATCACATTGCTGCCCTGGCACACCTCATGTGCTGTGTCCATAAAACTGTGCTTAACGATACTTGGAAAATTCCTCTGGAAGAGCTCCCACTGTTTGACACCTAGATGCCTGTTGTTACCTTCATAAAAAGCTGATCTATGCGATCACTTCTTATGAAAACATATCCTTCCTAGAACTCCTAGACTCATATAACAATCTGTTCATGCTTCAGCTGTCTGCAGCAGAGATCTTTAGAAATTATAGTCTTAAGATCACTTCTAGTTTTCTTTTTGTTTTCTTAGGGAAATTTAAGATCTTTCTCCTGAACATAAAGGTATTCCAGTACACGTAAGTTTTGTGCAGTTGCTGTAGTCTGAAATTCTGGTCTTATTCAGTAGCTCACTTAAGCAACTGGTTTAGGAAAATGTGAAGGCAGTAATTCCCAAACCAAACCAAAGCACCAAAACTGTTTTAACTATGTAAAGAAGTAAATAACAGGGTGTATATACAGGATAAACTGTAACAGTCATAAAAACATAAAGGGATAGAAGATCTAATTTCCAGTAGATACATATGAACTTAGCCTATACTTGCTGTGCTAAAAGGCAACCGTGTAGGCTGGAAAGAGATCATGATGTTTTCTGACAGATTAATCTAGCCAGAAACAATCAGGTTCTTAACCAGGGACCAGACCAGTCTGAGAATACCTTCAGAAACAAAGATAATTTTTAGAGGCTGAATTTAATGGACTTAGCAATCTTCAAGACCTGAAGTTTCTTCTTAGCTCTTGGAGGCTGAGAAAGAAACACTCATAAAAGATGCACCGAGTTTCTCAGATATAAGAAAACTGCTGTAATTTGCCATTTTTACCTGATATTGACATTAATGTATGTATAATGAATCATAATGGAAATAATGTCCTGTTTTATTTAAAAATGGACTGTGTAACTTGCCATAAATATTCTTTAGCCAATTTGAACATTACAAGTTGGGATTTGGCTGGTTTGTGAGCACTTCATATTTAGACTGACCTATGCAGATTTTCTAAAATGCAGGCTTATTTGCTGGCAATGCGTTTTACTTTCTATCAAAATATGAGCTCTTATAGAAGTAAGAAAGCACTTTCTTATGTGTCAGAAGTCTCTTGAAGATTTTTAGAACTTCTGGGCCTTATTTCCTTTTTGCAAACAGTGTAGTAAAACAGGCAGAGCTCCATGGCAACGGGTGGAGAAAAGGCAGCTCCATCTGGAGATGTGGAAATGGATGTGATTGCAATAGCAGTGCAAAACTGCTGGACTTAACTAATGTTCAAAAGAAAATGCTGCCAATAACTTCTCAAAATTGACTCTCCATTACCATTTCTTCTCTCTCTATTTATTCACTGCTATCCATCTCTCTGTTAAGGTTTGAGAGAGCACAGAATGGTCAGATAATTTGAAGGCAAACAGTTCTTGTTCTATGTACTCACAGAATGAAATACGGCCAGGCAAATAAAAAAATCCATCTCTGCTATCATCTGAGACCTACACCATTATGGTTTTGCTGTATCTAGTGACTTATTAATTATGTAGGTGACATGATAAAAAAACCCCTATCTATAATTTGGGAGTCACTGTGAAATTACAGAAAGGCCTGGGGCAATGTCAGGTACGACTGAATGTCTTCAAGATCCACATCTGAAAACCTCCAAAACTTTTGAGCTTCTAGTAGAATGCAGATGATAAAATCCAAACTTAATATCTGGAAATCCATGTGCTACCAGAGATCTGACCAGGTATCAAAACTGCAAAGAAGACACCTTTATGAGATTTTGGTACTTTCATACAGGCTCTGTTAACTCACGAACATGCAATGGCACATAGAGTACTTTCTGTCTAAATGCAGTCACTGCATTGCTACACTTTGGTTGTGTCTTAGGTTACAATGTAAGGTGTAACCAAAAGTGTGTAGTCTATCACCATCTTCATGAGCTGCTAAAACCAACTGGGGCACTGTTCTTTATCTCTTCCAAGGCAAATCCCTGATAACTCTCTCTGGAGGGATATCTTCTGCTAATGGGCCATCTAGCCTCACTGCATGACTCATAAAATTACATCATCCCATTGTGAGATGCTCCACCCAGGGGGGAGGAACCAAGCATTCCTACCTGGATATAATCTGAGATTTGGAACACTACACTCAGCCCTTACCTATTGGATTCCCAGAGGACAAGAGCTGCATAACCACTACTGGACATCCAGAGGAAGACCAGACCCTTCTACAGGATCACCGCTTCAACAGAACCACATCTATCACTTCAGGAGGACTGTAGCTACGATTTAATGGGACTGCTACCACCACCCTGCCCGACAGGGTGTCAGGTTGTATCCGGACTCTGTCAGTGTTTCTGTACTATTGCATTTATATTAATTTTCCAATTAAATTGTAGTTCTGACTTGGAGTCTCTCACTGGTTTGTTTTCAAACTAGTACAGGCCATTATTAGAGGTACCCTGTACCTCTACAAGGTAGGAACTTTGAAAGAAAAAGTTTTAGGAACTGTGAAAGTGTAGGCTATGGTCATTTTTGGTGATAGTGTATTTTCAACTAATTATAAGAAATTTGACTTAAGATTGAGAATTAAAATACAACTAGAAAAGTAGTA
The DNA here is from genome assembly GCA_013400655.1 of Mystacornis crossleyi. NCBI lineage: Eukaryota > Metazoa > Chordata > Aves > Passeriformes > Timaliidae > Mystacornis > Mystacornis crossleyi. Next base: position 35,796 of record VYZQ01018650.1, read on the forward strand.
TCTCACTTCACACATTGTATTGTGACAGATATTCAAATTCATCAAGTTAAAAATACCTCAGATTCCAGTGGGTGTCTCCTTCTTTCAAAGGATTTGCATCCATAAATTAGCATCTTGAATTAATAAGCAAATTTGAATGGCAATCTAATGGTCCTTGTTTTCTCCTGTTTCCATCTTTTTCTTGCTCTGTAAAGTGATGTAGTATTTTTTGTTTAATCATTTTAGTCTTCAAAATGCAACTTCTCTTCTTCTGTGCTTAAAATGGTCAAATAAGAAAGCGTTGTCCTTAAGGAACAGCATACCCAAAGAAATAATTGTTGATTTACCTCTTTTTGTACTGCACAATTTTGAGGAGTAAGAGGCTTTTAAATGGAAAGCTGATGATATATCTGAAGTGGCTGTTCATTAGTTGATTGTTAAGGTAACTCTTTAGATTTTATAAGGTAAACCATTTGGCACTGCACTAGGTTCAGTGGGTTTCTTAAGTCAGTGGGAAAAGTCCAGTGTATGAGAAGTGAGAAAACACAGGTTTAAAATGTCTTGAAAAGTTCATCATCATTAATGCTTGAGAAAAATGGGCATCTTGAAAGATGTCCCCACAAAAATTACGTGGAAATTGCTTTTATGTAGGTTTGAGTGATTTCTTAATCTAGTTTTATTTATGTTATCTACATTGGGAGATGGAGAAAACCAGTAGTGTTCAATCCATCTAGCAGCATATTCTCCTGTAATAGGATTGCTGCAGTTTCTTTCCAAATTAATGCTCTTTAGCATTCTCCACTTCCTGACTAGCACATTAAAGGAGCTAGAAATATCATTTAATCCAGATATGGATTAAACTCTTAATCCAGTTATTAGCTGACAATTTGGGCACAGCTGTGATGTAGAGCTAATTTGAATATATTTACTTGATAACTAATTAATTAGAGCATGTTATTTTCAAAAAAAAAAAAGCATAAAATAGTTCAGAACACTGACTTTCAGGTAGCATCACGTCTCAGCTATCTGTGCTTTGGCTGAGATCATAATTGGTCAAAGCAAAATAGGCATTAATATGCATATGAAGAATATGCCACCCATTTTTGACTAATATTTTAATATGACAGCATGTTAATTGTTAGGTGGCTGGGATTTCATTAGTATGACATCCACAGGTAGGTCAGAAGGACAAAAACTGTACATGAGCCAGCAATGAACAACTGCAGCCCAAACAAAAATACTGGGCTGTGTCCAAAGCAGCATCGTCAGCAGGGTGAGGGAGGTGACTCTGCCCCTCTGCTTGGCTCTGGTGAGACCCCACCTGCAGTGCTGCATCCAGATCTGGGTCCTGCAGGACCAGACAAATATGGACCTCTTAGACCAGGTCCAGGGGAGGGTCACAAAAATGATCAGAGGCCTGGAGACAAGCTAAGAGGTTTGGGGATGTTCACCCTGCAGAAGAGAAAGCTCTTGGGAGATCTTATTGTTGCCTTTCAGTAGTTACAGGGTGCTTACAAGAATGGTGAGGACAAACTCTTTAGCAGAGTCTGTTGTTTTAGGACGAGGGGTGATAAACTAAAAGAGCATTGCTTTAGAATAAATATAAGGAAGAAATTTTTTACAATGAGATGTTGAAACACCGGAACAAGTTACCCAGAGAGGTGATAGGTGTCCAGTCCCTGAAAACATTCCAAGTCGGGTTGGATGGGGCTCTGAGTAACCTGGTCTAGTGAAAAATGGCCCTGTCCAAGGGGGTTGAAACCTTAAAAGATGATCTTTGAGGTGCCTTCCAACCGGAACCATTCCAGGATTCTGTGACAAGAATGAATGGCATTGCTACATGCATATACATACAAAATCAATGTGCTACACTGTTTGCTCTGCATATTTGTATACTGCAATGCCTATTTAAAATGCTTATTTCAAACTGTAATTGCTCAGTGTCCACCTGTGAAGGACCATGGCTCAGTGCCAGGTGTCATCTCACGCAGTGTTTATACTTGCATGCTGTTCATCTTTAGAAGTTATTTTTCATTCCCAGCACCTGCATTCACAGATGTCTAGTCAGTAAATAATTTTTGCTCATCCTACACAGGACAACTTGAAAACTATGTTATTGTAAGCAAGTTCCAGAATAAGCATAATACTTTTCTGAAAGTGGATTTTGCAGTCATCCCAGGGAACTGAGGTACAAAAAAATCTACCAGTCTGAATTTCATGACAGGACCAAGAATGTTTCTGAGGCACATATTATAACTCTGCTTTCTGTTTCCCTGCAGACACCTTTACAGATAAATAAAACCACATGCTACTACTGCGTGATACATTCTTGGTTCACTAAATAAATCTAGTTTAGGTTCACTCAACATATAAAGTACAGGTTTAGTAATGGAAGCACAGGATTTTTTACATAGTGTATGGACACCTAAATCACAAAGAAAGCTTTACACTGGATGCATTTCTGAATTAACTTCTCGGAACAGAAAATTAGTCTACACACCAGTGGCACTCTGATGATTTTAATTCATCTTATCTTGTTAATTCCATGTCCTCTTTAAAACAGTTTCCAACCACTGAGCTACAAAATGGATCAGAAGAAATCAGGATAATAAAACAAATCCTAATTATTTATCTTGTGTAAATTAGTCTTTCCTCCAGGAAAAGAAAAAAGAAATAGCAAGTACCCTTTCAAAGAAAAACAGTAAAAATGAAAGTAGAGAATTTCCTTTTTTTCACAAAATTAGTAGGACTGTGATTGCCTTTTTTTCTGTTTCCCAAGCAGCCCACTTGCAGACAGGATGGAAAACTAGAACTGAAAGAAGATATTTCACAGACATTTTGCAGACCCTCTGAAAACGCAATAAATCCTTCTTGAAAATGTTGCATTGCATACTTGAACAACTACTGACAGTTTGATTCAGATCCTTGCTCTGAATCCAGCGGAATACATTCCATTTGCATGCCAAAAATGTATTGGGTGTCAATATCAATAAGGTATAGCATGTCCTTCTTTAATGTATACATGTAAATTAACTGTTTTGATATTTTAAACCAGAATCAGAAAGTAGGGTTGATTTCTTTACTCAGTGTTTTAGATATTCATGTGTAAAGTAACATCCTGCCTTTTTCTCAGAAAGCCTATCATATAGAAGCTGAAATTTTTCCTGCATACTGGAAGATAAATGAATAAAACCTCTCTTAAACTAAGGAAAGAGTATTCATCTTCAGTATTATAGCTAACTGACATAACTGCTTTAATACAACAGTACTAGAACTCTTATTGAGGAATAGGTGACTACTTACCCTTTGTTCCTCTTGAACAAAAAAAAAGAAAAAATAGTCCAAATGTGGATTTTTTTTTTTTTTTTAATTCATGGATGGTTTAACTCTATGGCTGGAAAGTAAACTACTGACAAATAAAGGGATCCCTGTCCTGCTATAAAGGCAAAACCCCAGCATACTGCTACTCAGAAAACTGCTCTGTAAAATCTGCATTATGAGGCTCTGTGTTTATTGCCTCAGGAATTACAGAGAAAGTTTTCCTAGGTATTTCCTAAGTGTCAGTCCTGGAAGCCATGAGAGCTGCTTTGATTTTTTTCTGATTTATACAATAACAAAAGTATTAAAGAGCCTGTCAAGCCAAGTCTACTGGGAGCACCTTCCTGTCTTCCATTTCTGCCTCTACTTTAAAGAAGGAAAGTATAAAAATGAGGGCAGAATATGGTGCTGCAGCTGAAAATTTGCGCAGATCCTCAGATTTTACAAGGAAACATGAGTCATTTTTTCCACAGGCATTCACTCTTCAATGTTTCACTGAAGACCAAAAGCTTATTTTTGTCACTAATATGTTCAGCTCTAAATTATTATGAACAGGTAGATTAGGTTTAAAAAGAAACATGAGGAGTCATACATCAAATACTACCCTAAAAAAAAAATCTGTTAGCCTAGTGACTAGAAGAAGTAGTGTATCATCACAAATGTTTTTGTTACTGTTTTATAGGATATAAATACATCACGTATTTGTGATACATAAATACATCATATATTTGTGTCATTTGTGTATAGTATGATTTCATATTGAACTTCTTCCTGTTGGGGCTCCCTCCCCTGGGGGAATGCGCCCTGGGATGGGAGCCTACCCTGGGACATACGGGTTTTCCCTGTTCCCTGGTCACGTGTACCCCAGCCCTGTCCCCTATTGGCCACTTCAAATGTACCTGGCAGGAGAATGCTGTACTTAGGGGGTGTTCACATGACTCTGGAGCAGTTTTTGTGGTAGTCTGTACTGGCCTCCAGCCATGTGCCGCTGGAGGAATAAAATCTGAAAACATCTATGAAAATATCATCTCCTTGATTTTTCTATGGGACAAATCTGTCTCCAGGGAGGGTGGCAGAGAACCCCACTGCAACATTTTCCCTAAAACTCAAGGGTCTTTTAAGGCTCACCAGATAGTCAAAAGTATAATCCTAATCACCAGTAGCACTTAACAGAATTTAGAGGCTGCACAAGAACCCAGACACAGTCCATGGTGAACTTCTTATGTAGAGAATAATGTGAAGGCACCAAGGTGCCTGACACGGTCTGGAACAATGAAACAAATTTGAAGAATGTGGTGTTCTTCCTTTCACATTTCACAACACAAAGAACTCAATCTCAGAACAAGAACATGAGAAGCAGCTAAGAAAACCAGGGAGGAAAGCATGCAAGGGGAATATTGAAGGGACTCAAAGGATGGGATGAGAATGAAAACTACCAGTAAATCAGAGATATTATATATCTGACTAGATCGAGAAGGATTAGGAGATTTAACAAGATAGCTGGACTGGAGAGGAAGAGCAAGCTATTGAAACTGAAGTGGAAAAATACTCCCAACAGGTGTATTTGGACAAAATTTACTTTTACAACTATATCTTACATATATTACATACAATATATGAATGATTAGTCAGAAACAGTCAGGCTAGAGGTTTAGTCTGACTGAAAAGATCTGGTCTAAGTGGCTAATCTGAAATTAATTTTCACCATTTCTCCTTAGAGGTGATGCCTTGATATTGCCAGATCAACTGAACAGTGATTTCCTCCTGCCTGTGTCAGGAGACCTTACTCTAGGAAGAGTTTTGATTCACAAAAATGCTGCAGCCTAAGAAGTCTCACATCATCCTACTCCTTTTTTAAAATATTTTAGGTCAATTGAATAGAATGTATCATTAATCCACAATATACCAAAACATGCATTGAAGTTGGAAAGCAGATCGAGCTCTATGAAGGGAATGTAAATGCACTCATGTTTGAGTAAAAGCACCTGCTAAAGTACTCTAAGAAAAATGTGGTTTGCTTTTCTTTCTTTCTTTCTCCTCTCCATTGTCCAGTTTCCCAAATTTATTACATTTGTTATCTACACTATCAACAGTTGTTAAAATAGACACATAGGAATAGAATTTATCATGCTCACAATTCCCTACAAGAATTAAACAATGAATAACACTTTGCTTTTTTCCAGGGACTTTGTCATTCTGAGATCAACATTAAACTATCTGAACTCATAGATATGCAAGCTAAAATGAATTTGTATGATAAACACATCATCTATCAAAGTTTAAAATTTGTATCAGGAACACTTATACATGACAAACAATTCTTTTGTGTATGCTGGAAGTCAAAAGTGTAAGCTTCATCTGTTGTTTTTAAGGGATCTTGTGCTTTGTCAAGGTCAACAGTGGAGAACACTAGACACAGAAGATATTGATATTTATGATCTCTTCCATCTATTTTAATACAAATATTAACTCAGTAACTATAAACAATCTTATAACTCTTCTCTCATTTATTACAGCTTTATGAAAACCTGTTTCCATGAAATTTAGCATAACAAATTAGTTATATTTATATAAAATCCTAGAAACATGGCAAACCATCTCACTCTTTCCTGAGATCTGATACACCTAGGCATCCCCACTGGTCTAATTTCTTAGCAACAACAAATCTTAGTTAATTTCTTTGGCATTTTTTGTCACCATTGATATAATTTCTCCATAAAAGAGAGAAATGTATCCTATATGAACTTTTAAAGCAGAAAAGTACACTGGCATAGCACAATTTCTTGAAAGTTAAGAGTCTCAGCCACCCCATTACTACTTTTTAGTGCTAGTTTACCCTTAGCATATTTTCTATTCACTTTTTTCATCTTATCGGGATAAAGCCAACCTTCATCCATACAGAAATTTTAAAGTTAAAGTTGTTTATTTTAGCATATGCCTCTTTCAATATTTAACCATTTCGAAACAAATGTACCGCCTTGAATCTTAATGAACTACATGTCCTATTATTTTTCTTCTCCAGAAAGGAGTCACTTAGAACTGCAGGATGCAATTTTACTGGAGCATGGATAAATTAATCATGGCTGCATTTTGGATTATTATTCACTATAGAAAAGTTTATATGAAGTTTATAAAGGAAACCTTCTTTTTCTTTTTGTGCAGTTCTGGGGTTTATATAAAACCTTTAATTGCTGAACTTAGTGAAACTTTGTAGTATAATCTTATGTATTGATTGTTTATGCTTCTGGCTTTCCAAATTGCAAAGTAAAACACATTAACTTGAACTAGAGCTAGTAATGAGCATAATTTAGATTAAATAAAACTTATTTCAGACCTCAGGTGAGGGAAGAATATGCACAGTCAGTTCCTATTGCACAGCTGATAAGTGGTGACTCATTAAGATGCAATTACTTTTGACTCTGTGGCAAGACCTGAGGGAATTCTTCCAAGCAGTACCTGGCAGTAACCCTCTGCATACCTCTTTAACGTCATAATTAGTTTAAAAGAAACTAAAGAGGTTACTCAACAATGTTGAGCATAAAGAAAATTGTAGGAACAATTCAGGAGTGGAAATGCAATCGGACTTTTTTCCAAAGAGAATACATTTAGAGATTCACAGAGTAGAGCTGATTTTTTTCCCCCTTCCAGAAAGCTCTCTATGAAAACATGCACTTGTTACAGTATGTAGCATCATGGCACAGATCTCAATGATCTACTACCTAGTTAGAAACAACAGAACACACCATTAATATTTCATGTAGAAATCTTCAAAGAAATTACCTTATAAAGTCAAAGCTTTATAACTTCATTATAAAGTCCCTTACAATCCACTTCAAATATTCTGTGGAATCTNTAGTACGTGTTCAGAGTGACAGATTTTTCCAGTGATTTTAAAGGTTCTCATTTGTGGTAAAACATGAGGGGTTTAGGGGGTTTGATTGTTTCTTTAAGAACTTTGTGTTGTACCCTTACAAACTTACTTGATCTAATATGCTTTTTCTTAGCAGGATAATTCCCAATTGTTAAAAGTGCAAAAAATATCATATTAAGTTGTTTCTCTGTGATGGGTTTTTTTTCCCATAAAAGTATGCAGTCNTGTACAGCATATTTCAGTCATTAATATTTTGGGGTTTTTTTCTTTCCTTTTTTAAGAAGGGTACTGCAACAAGTGGCTTCTAAACTCCATTCAGTCAGATGCCAGTCAGCTCTTACATTCTTTGTGCCTTTCCTGGCATACTTCATGCCAGACAGAAACTGTAGAGCCAGATAAACTCAGCAGGTCCTGCTGCGAATGTGAGATGAGTAAGAAGATATTGGTATGTCTGTCAGATTTATGGCTGGGGCTCGCGTCAGGGAAATCACTGGATCTCAGCCAGGGTAGTGCATCTACACTTCTAACACACTGTGGCTACATAAATATTCCACATGAAGCCAATTCCCAGTGTTTTCCAGGGGACAAATCCTGTCACCTCATTGCATGGAATGTCAGTAACAATGATTGTTACAATAAAGTTTCATCTCAAGACCAAAACACATCAGTGCCCAACATACAACATGTAGAGCAAAAATTTAATAAAATCAAAGTTACATTATTGGATTGAGAAAGTTTTGACATATCATAAATATATTCCTTGTAATCAAAAAATGAAAACTAACCTATAGTCCCTTAATAAGAAGAAGTATTTTGCTCTGGAAAAAAGCATTGGCCAAAATTTTTCTAGGATGTTTCTGTCAAGTAAACACCCATTTCATAAAGTCTTCTCTNAACAACAGAACACACCATTAATATTTCATGTAGAAATCTTCAAAGAAATTACCTTATAAAGTCAAAGCTTTATAACTTCATTATAAAGTCCCTTACAATCCACTTCAAATATTCTGTGGAATCTGTAGCATGACTAGTACGTTGTCAGATTGACAGATTTTTCCAGTGATTTTAAAGGTTCTCATTTGTGGTAAAACATGAGGGGTTTAGGGGGTTTGATTGTTTCTTTAAGAACTTTGTGTTGTACCCTTACACACTTACTTGATCTAA
>VYZQ01018656.1:0-15990 GCA_013400655.1 Mystacornis crossleyi
GGCTCTGTGTGTGTGTGTGCATGGTGACTGCACAGCCCATAAGCCTCCCCTCATCACCCCATCCAACCCCAGCTTTATCCTCCAGGCTTTAGGTTACTGGCTCTCAAGTCGCCAGCAGGCACTTCCCCAGTGAGCTCTGCCACTGGAGGCTGAGCTTGGATCACTGGCACTGTTTCCCTCACAGGTTTGCTGTCATAAAGCTTCATGGTGCTGTAGGGATAGCGCTTCTGCCCTTGCCTCAGGACCCATCGCAGAAAGGCTGCACATAGCAATTTGTGAACAATAGGACTGAATTTGCATCTGATTCAGAAGTAATTCCACATGGTTTTGAAAGGGTTTGTTCTTTTATTTTTTTTCTTAGTCTGTTCTCTTGCAGGGGATTTTATTAAATGAGGCATGGAATAAAAGTAATGAGGAAAATTATAGGCTGAGAGTTATATTGGAACATTTTAACCACCTAAGACCACTAAGAGCATGCTTTCATGGTGCAACACTAGTTAGACACCTCTTTTGTTACCTCCAAAAGCATTGGTGCTTTTGAGTGGCAGTGGCAACAGCCTGAAAAACAGCAACTCGAGGACTCAACGTGTTGTGTCATGACAGTGCAACTCTTCACTTTCTGGGGACTACGAGCCCAAGGACAGGGAAGAAGGGAAGCAGTAAAGTATTTTTGCCAGTTTTTATTAATGTTGGTAAAGCTGAGGATTCCTTAAATTCAGTTGTTGACTCTCAATGGGCAAGCACAGTAATGACTGAGTCTTTGCTGCCGTACACTAGTCGGGAATAGAAGCTTGGGAAGTGTACACCAGGTTTATAAATATTCTGTTAGTCTTGGAACACTGACCATAAATGGCAAAGATGGAAAAGGAAGAGAAAGGTACTAAACTACACCAATAAAACCCTCAAGTTGAAAAAGCCCAAAGAATGTGTAGAGATTTCTTGGAATGAGTTAAAACTCATTTTTAACTCAGAAATGAGTTTATTAAAAGATGCACCAGAAGTAATGAGATAAGATAATGAAAGGATGAGCCTATGTCCCCTTTCACCTCCTTAAAAAAAAAGAAAAAGACAAGTGGATAGGGGAGGGAAGGAGGACTTGGAGAAAGGGAAAAAGGGCACAGGCCAACCAGCATCTACTATGCTGCAGTAACACAGCCTCTTTGGACATGAGGAATCACAATGGCTCCATGAAATCCCCACTGGCACCCTTCCCAATCACATCCATTACATGGACAAGGATGCAGAAACATGCAATCCTGTGTCCCCTTCCCTCAAAGCTCCTCTTTCATTGTCTGCCTTTTCTCTCCATCTTGCACTCAGCTTTTCAGCCATCTTGAGACTGACTGTGCTGCAGCCAAAAGGCTGAGATGTCAGGAGCCATCCACAGCTAGCTGCCCAGACTGGGAAAGATCTGTAAAAAGGAGAGAGAGAGAGCTGACCAGGCCACACAGTTAACTGGGAAAGGGAGCCAGCAAACAGAGTGATAGCTGTTGTGGCTGACCTGCCAGCCCAAGGCATCCATCTGTGACTGACCATCTGCCTTGGATCCTGCAAACATCAACAAAACACCATATTTTTCTCCAGCTCTGCTATCTTTTCTCTCCTCCTTCCTCTTACGCCTTCCATGCCTGGCCACAAACAGGGAATGCAGCATCTCAGAGCAGAAGAGAAGTAACCGCGGCCTCCCATTTGCCAGGACATCCATATACCAGTGTCAGAGCTGTGCAGGGCTCCTTCAGCAGCTAATCTCCTTTCCCACAGGAAATTAAAGTGCAGGGAAGCACAAGCTACTTACAACAGCATCTACTAAGACGTTATCAGGACATGACAGGACATAGGACACATCCGATGAGACACAACAGAAAAGGCACTCAAAGGAAAGGTGGAATTTATTTTAAAAACAGGCAAAGCTTCTCTGAGCTTTGTAGTGCTGAATCCTTGCATTTTAAATTGTGTTATATTACTTTGTTTGGAAATAAGGGGAGCATGAACATAGGAGTCACTGCTGATGAGAGTTTCATTTTGAGGAGGAAGATAAAATACAAAATATAAAGACGGCTGGAAAGACAGAGATGAAGCAGCGTCCATTGAAAGCAAGGTGATACTAAATGTTTTCAGCCCAGTATGTGTTCAAAGCTTCTTGTGGAACTTATCAAATACTGCCCACTGAGAAAGACTTTGATGAGCATTTTACCCCTATTTCTTTGTTAGTGAAACTGCTTCTAATGACTACAGCAATGCACGTTGCTGCTTAATGCACAAAGCCTGCTGTGTTTGCCTACCAGCTTCCTGAGCTGGTAGCATTAAATTCACAGCTCTGTGCTCTGAGTTACTCTCCAGAATGAAAGACTTCATATATAAAACAAACTCAGCTCTGACTCACTCTCGCTTTTCCACAGGAGATAGCATTAATATTAAATTCAATTTCTCTTTGGGAACAGTATCATTTCCATTCTGTTGACAAATACCTCAGCAACACAAGGCTAGAGGAAAAGGAGTCAGAAAATGTGACAGAGAGCTCTGGGAACCGATCTAAGTGTTTTGCACAGCCTCAGCCATGGCACCGCTGTTTCTTTCAGATGACCACATCTTTGCTGTTTTGTAATGCATCTGCCTGCTCTGATTCTCCCTGTGAAACCCCTGCCCAGCCTTCAAAGTCCATCTCTGCATGGATGTATAGGGATGCTGAGAGCTGGAGTGCACATGAGTAACATCATGCATCCTAACATCAGGCAGAGAACATGTCCATGCTATGCAAACCAGACAGCAAACAGTTATCTTCATGCAGGCAGAAAGAACAGACCCAGGAAAATCCTCCAAAATTATTTTGTGATTCAAACAAACCAGTTTCAGCTGTGCTAATAAGGCAGAGGCGGAACATTTCATTCAAGTCCTAATGAAATGGAATTACAGTGTCCCACTGACTTTCATCAGGGGGTTGTGAAGTCTGTTGAAAATCTTGAAAATCGAAAAATCCCATTTTTCACTGGGATGTCTGAACCCCTCTACCACAGAACTTTCTCTATCACTTTAGCACAAACATAGTACCAAATTAGTGAGTGAAAACTGTAACTTTCCAATAAGTACTGTAAGGTATTAATAGAACCCAAATTTTAATTCACAATCTGAAACCCTGCTGCTGAGAATTAATTGCACTGGATCAGGAGAAAGAAGCATGTCACATGGCTTATGCATCTCCATGAATATTTGGAATATGGATGTTGACAAAGAGCCTACAAGCCAGGGATTATTGTCAGAAGTGTGCAGTGAGCAGTACCAGGTACTGGATGCATTTGAGATGATTACACTTAATTCAAAATTATTCTAGGAAAAAAAAAAAGAGGTGATGAAATGTATCAGCACTGAAGCTGCAGTGGGGAGGCTGCTGTTTAGTAAATGGCTAGCACTCAGAAATGACGTCTTTCACAAAAATTTTGTGGTGAGACTGAAGAGTGGGTAGAAAACACTGGTCACTTATTTTCTCTTGTTCTCCAGAATTAGCACAATAATGAACACTGATGTTCATCGCAAAAGACAGAGCACATCTTGCACTGTATTACTTGGAAAAAAAGCAGCTTTCTGAAGTCAAGTGTAGTTTTGCAGGTAGCTTATCTAGGAGTTTCCTGGTGTGATTTTAGATCTCTCCTATGCTGTCTGTAAGAGGCATCTACTGTGCTTGTGGACCTGCCCCAGAATGGACTGCCCCCAAAACTGCTGGACATTTAGATCTCGATGACTGCTGAGCAAGCTCTTGAAAATCACCCACACTGCACTTAGGGAAGATCTGGATTCCTGTCTGTGGTGTCTGTAAAAAGTATGCCCTCACCAAAACATATCCCATCTACAATTAGGAGTCAAAAGTAATTTTAAGGAAAAGATTTCTCTGGGCCTGCTGGTGTATTTGTAGTCTGTATTTGCATAGAGGAAGGATGGAGGCAATTTCAGCCCTTTTACCAAATATTTGGATTTTAAATAAGTACATCAGTGCAAATGTGCACTGTACATGAGTGCTTTTCTAAGGGATGGTGGAAGTTATTTGCTGTACACAAGGATGTTTGAACAGTATTAAAAATGGGTAGAACCTATGTAAATTTAATAGAGCTTGAAAAGCTTCTCAGCTCTGTCCCAATACATTGTTTTACCAGCAGACCTCAATATTGGCATTATGTGAAAATCCTCTCCCAAAGGGACAGTTTATGCAAAATCTTTGTTAGGTGTTGCCCTCCAGCTGACACAGTGATAAGCGGGCACCTCTCCACACCACAGTACACACACAAAATTACAGAAATTAAATCCACATGTGCAGATCTGCCTAGCTGCACAAAAAGGCTTTACAGTGCTGGCTGAAATACTGGGCTGTGTCCCATACTGCCTTCCATTCTGAGACAGGCATTTGGCCTCCAGATCCCTATGATTTCACGAAGAATTGTTCAGCTTAAGGGCCTGATACACAAAGACACTTGAAGCAATGTAAAAAAAGGTTTTGGGAAGACCAGATCTCACCTGTTTGAGGAAAAATCTTTATACAGCAACAGCTTTCAGGTATAATATTGAAGGTCGGTTTATTTTCAGGGACAGAGAACCGTGCTGGTAAAAGCTGGCATAATATAAACACCTCAAGGACCAAGTTTTTTCTCCCTACACAGAAAAGGATGAAGGAATAAAAGGGAAGAAGAGCACACATCCATAAAACTGGCATCTATCTCCTTTTCCCCATATCCTGTCTTAGATCCCTCTCAGTTTATTAGTAAGATGATGGGTTTTATTATTCTCTGCATATTTTAATACCTCCACATAGCTGTTACCCACATGTGTATGTGAGTGCAATTAGGTATACATACACATCCATCAAGGTGTCTCTAAGAACACATTTATACATAGCTGCAGCTTTCTGTCCTACAGAGGCACCACTTCCACTTGTGTCTCTTTCTTATGTCTTCTCGGACTCTTTACTGGTATGGATTTAAGCTTTCCACATAACAGATGTTATTTCAACATCTTTTCCTGAAGTGTCAGCCTGCTGCCACCGTAATGATTGAATTCAGATCACTCTGAGGGTTTCTCATGGCACAGTGAAGAACAGATATGGGCAAACTAAGTCTGTTTTTGTCTCCATTGCCAGAATAGACCCATTTTGCAGTTACTAAGGCAGAAGATCTGAGGAGTTTTTTTCCAAATGTAAAAGCAATTTAATGTTATCTTGACCTTTTCAGAAAAGTACTGAGGGTAGAGCAGAGTTTAGAGACACTCTGTGTGTGACCTTGTCCCAGCACAAGCTTCCCTCTTGCAAAGCTCTTCAAATTGTCATCAGGTCCTATGATTTATCTGTCTAAACGAGATCCTGTGGTTTATCTGAGGCTCCCTCTAAAACCCAGAAGCCAAGCAATTTCCATGACAGGGACTCCCTGCACGAATACGCATTCCCTTGAGGGTCACAGGGGATGCAAAGAGAAGATGGAGACTTCTGTGCATTGTTGAAGTTGTATATGAGGAGGACACGAGACAGCCAACCAAGGCAGAGCCAATTGTGAAATCAGCTTAGTTTGACTGGCCTTTGGTGGCACGATGCTGTGTCAGGGTAGAGAAACCATGACCTCTGTGTTTCACCCTGTCATCTCCTAAAGAAGAAAGGCTACGCAAGAAGCTGGCAGAACCACAAGCAGGCCCATCCATAGCCAACTCCACCACCTGGGATGGCCTGAGATCCCAAGGCACTCAGGGGCAATTGAAGTTGCAGCGTTGTGAATCTCCTTTACGGAAGCAGAAAAGAGGGAATGGGAGCAGGAAAATGTTTATTGTACTTTCCTCCACTTTTTTTTTTTTTCTGGATTCGTGTCAAGCACATCTGGCCAAAGAGAGGGGAAATGTGGTTTCCACAAGATGAAACTTTGAATGGATACAAGCAGTTTCTAAGGAGACGTGCTCTATAATCGTAGAGGAAATTACAAGCTGAATCATCTGTGGTTTGGGGAGGGAAATCAATGATATTTTGTAAGTTGAACCCAACTGTGATGTCTCTTACCAATAAGGAAACTGGAAAGAAATCAATTCCAAGAACTTTCAACAGAAATCCATCTTAATTCAGGTCTGACAAAGCAGTTTTTTCCCCTCTAAAGTGACAACATGTACCAGTCTGAAATCCCCAATACTATTGCAGAGACAAGCCCTTTGCAGCAGAGACAGACTAAAGCACTGCATTCCAGGCCTGAAAAACCACTTGACACCGAGTCTTGGGAATGCACAAAGGCCTGCACACCTTTTGGGGCTGGCCTACCCAAACTGCCGGTGTCTCTCCAGAAGGCAGATCCAAAGCAGAATCCACCAATTGTTATGCATTGCACCATACATTGAGATGGATTGCTGAAGCACAACTGCACCCACTGGACCCTGTAATGACAGCAGCAAACTAATTCTGCTTATAACCTAAATGGCATCTGATTCTTAAATGAGTGCTCTTCATATGCTGATGCTTTGCACAATTCAACTTTTTTTATAAGACAGGGGGGAAAAGCCAGATCCTGAATATTTACTAGCATTTGCCCTTCATTTTGTGCTTTTACTTTACTGTATATCCCTGTGAAATACTGAAGTCGCTTTAATCATAAGAGATAATAGGGAGACAATACTCTATTTTCTGGTAAGATGAGTGAGACTTTGCTTTTGTGTTTATTCTACATTTCTTTCTGGTGTTGAGAACTCCACAGTCAAAAATTGCAATGCTTGGTTCTTAATCTTTGGCAGACATTTGCAGACAGTGTAATATCTAACCCAACTCATCAGGACTCTTCCACAAAGCAGATTTATAAAATATGTATCAGAAAGACTGGATTAGTTACAAAGGTCACTGCTGCTTACTCAGAAGAGAATAAAATGAACACCGGCTAAAGCAATGGCTTCTTCAAAACTTCAAAAACTTTTTGTAATTTATTCTCTACTTCACACAGTTGTTTTTCTTGTACCTGTCTCTTATTTACCTTCTTTTCTGCTTCTCTTTTTGTGTATCAGTGTTGATCAAAAAAATTAGTATTAAGCTCAATGCTGCTGGTGAGGTTAGTTGCACTCTGCGCAGCCACAGGACGCACTCAGGTACTAATAAACCAACTCCTGTTTGGAACTTCAACTTTCTGGAAATTTTATTCTTGTCTCATATTATCTTGTCAACCTTATTATGTCAAGGGTGTTGAGCATGGGGTCTAAATTCCTCATGCAGTAAAATAGATGCATATAATGCACCAGTGAAGGGAAGTCAAGGAGGTTCCTTTACTGTAACAGGGCACGAAAACAACAGGTTACAGTTGAGGGGTTTCTCTCTTTGCTTCCCACATGACACACAGCACGATGCCTACCAGCTACCTACCTACAGCCTTTCTCTGTGATTTTCCAATCCACTTGTGAACAGTGAACCCCTTTCATCCTCACAGGACACAATTGCTAAAGACATTCTGACTTCATCTTGCTCTCTGTTCGTGCTGTATCAGGTGAGTCCTGTAACTTGAAACCGTGAACCAAAACTACTTTATTTTTCAGAAGCCAAACACAAATGCTCCCATAAATGTTTGCCTTGGGGTACCATAGTTCTCTTGAACTATGTTCAACTATGTAGACATAGTTCTCATGTCTACAATAGGGTATGACATTTAAATCACTCAGGATAGTGAAGAATTCTCCTCTGAGCCTAAACATCAATATGATGCATGCTCTCGCTTCAAGGCATGGATGAAAGAGTATGCTTCCCTACTAAATGCAAAAATGGACTCCTGAGGACTCATTTTGTTTGGAGAAAGTCAGAGGGAAGAACTGTTCCTGTCTATTCCACTCCCAAGCTACATGGGCACATAAGGAAGAAACACTGTATGTATATCCTTTATAGACAAGTTCTTCTGATCTCTCCATTTCTGCTCACCGGTATTTTTATATTTCTTTTCACTGTAACATTCATTTTGCCCAAATTTACCTGCCCACAAGGTGACGAGACCTAGGCTGTGCTGTTCAGTAGGGCCCTCCAATGGCAGCAGCTTCTTCCTATGTTCCCTCAATGCCTTTATTACACTGGGTATATGACACTTTGGATATATCTCCTCTTCTCTACTGGCTGTAAAGAAAACCCATGTAATTGCTACAAGCCCAGTTTACAATCCCAGAATAGCTGCTAGGATCCCATTGTTCAGGATTTCGCTCTTTTTTTTGAGCAACAGAAGGAAACCCAGTTCTGGGTGGGGAGAACTTTCCAAAAGGCAAATGTTTCAACTAGAAATGAAAAAAAAATCAGCTGAAAGAACTCTATGATTCAGCTGATAAAAAAATTCTGCTATAAAAAATGTTTTTGTTTTCAAGTGAATAGTTTCCCTTTGTAAACATGGAAATTCTTTTCAGTCTCAGCAAAATTAGGGGGTTATCAAAAACTTGTGGTTTCTAATCTTTCTGTGGTTCTGTGGGTTGAAAATGGGGGACGATAAAAGTTTTAGGGGGAAAAAAATTGAAGTGGTAAACTCTGATCAACAACATATTCTATTTATAGGAAAGATTTTTTTTTTCTTTTATAAAGAAAAAGTTGAAGAAAAAATTCAACGGAGAAGTGGAATGGTGGGTAATAAGTTCTCTGTTTAATCTGTGGCAGAATGTCAGGTCACTAACCTAGTCCTGGTGTTATAAAATGCTGTATGAATATTTTCTTCCAGATTCTTTTAATGAATTTGTTCAGTACTTCTTCCTACTTTCAAATATTCCAGCCAATGAATCTGATGGAGCTATTGCTGAATATTGCAGAATAGTAAAAGCAAGTGAATTCCAGATTTGTAAATACGTGTTGGAAGTAGAAACTTCACTCTGTATATTTTACCTGTGTAACAAGGCACAACAGTGACCTGTATGTCCATCCTGAAAGTCTCAAATTCTGAATGTCACCTACCTGAAATGAATGACTCATGAGTCCTAAAATCTATTCTGAATAATAAATATATTCAAGAAAATTACAACTTATTGGAGGACAATTCACAAAGAGAGAATAAGATGAAATTAATCTAATACAGAATTAAAAATGAATTATTCATGCAACGGTACAGGACAATTATATCCTCACAAGTAATAACTGTATTGACATCCATGTGGAAGAGTGCCCCCATCTGGTCCTTCTTCCATCCCATCAAATATGACTGTACCAAACTGCTTTCAGAAATTACTGGCAACTTGTGGTTTCTGTGTAAGATTCTGGATTGATTTCTTGTCCTGTAGGGGTCATTTATTTAAAAATGGATTGATGAATCTCTGACAATCTTCACCCAGAGCCCTCTGTTATTCCTTGTCAGATCTGTTGGAGGACTAGTTAACATAAAACTGTTTTGCATAAAAATTTGCCTGACCCTTAATATTCGAGTTAAGAAAAATCTGGGATGATTTATGGTTCACATAATTTACCTTGTTCTTGAACCTCTGCTATCCCTGTGGGAAAAGTATTTCCAGGATTAGACAGAGAAAACATCATCTTATTAAAATGTTGCCCAAAGCTGCAATATACATACCATGGGAAGAGAAATTAAAAGAAAATTGGATTTCCAGAGACTAAGCTGAGACTGAGCGATTTCATGTCAGGAGTGAAAGAGCTCCCTTTTCACATCTTCTTGTTTTCCTTTTTGGTCCCTCTTTGTCTTTGTTCCCATGCAGGGGTGAATGGGACCAATCTCCCCTGCTGCAAGTGGCTACCATTCATCTGTGTTTACAAACCAAAACTGATGCACCCTCAGCCTGTCACTGAGCCACTGATGAAACCTGACTGGCTGCTGCAGGTCTTGGAATACAGTCCAGCTGCAATTCATTAGTGCAGAAAAATTCTTTGCATGGAAAAATCAGGAGTTTATACTAAAAAAAGCAGAGCTGTTATAGCATGACACTTTTCTGTTCCGTCTGCATTATTGTGGCAATGTTCTTGTAAACCATGTTTAAAATGATGCTATAAAAATAAATTCTGATTAGATTTGAATGCTTGATGAAATCAGCATACAATTTAGTTTTTCCACAGGGTGTTCAAGAATATTCATAAGGGTTCTTTAATTATTAAATAATTACAAATCACTCATTAAAACATTATTCATTTCAGCACATAATCATGCCAAGTCATATATTTCAAACCCTAGAATTTTTCCTTTCTTAGTGCCAGACAGATCCAAGCAAAGTTAATTGAATGTTTTTAATATTTATGTAGTTAAATGGCTAGTTCACTAAACTGCAGTAGAGTCATAAGATGAGGCCCAAACCGCAGGGAGAGCTCATGAGCATATCATGGGCTCAGCAGGCAGTGCACCACTTGGTGAGATGCATAGGATGACACTTCATTAAATTGAAAAAATACCCTTGCTACCACACTAGGTTTGCCTAAGTCCTCCACAGGACCCATGAGGTAACATTTTCACTTTGCTTTCCTTAGGTCAAACGAAATGCATGTTGCTTTTGACTCTGTCAGTTACTTGCCAGCTCCTATTCCAGGGTACTTTCCCTCACTTTCCAAGAAGATAAATGGAAAATCTTGGGCGAGGAATGCTTGCTTGACTTGTCCAGATGATGACAAAACGCCTCATCAGTTAGGAGGGATGAGGACACTAGCAACAAGTTAGTTAGCGTTTCAGCCATCCCATCATCCAGCATGACCTCAGAGAATGATTACACCAATATAAAGAGGAGCTGCCTTTTTTACCTGAGCATTTTCTGTGAGGCAGAAATCACATTTCCCCTTTCATGAGTAAACTGAGGGCATGAGCAAGCTAAGAGTGGTTCAAGGGCTGCGTGGGGACCAGGCCCAGCTGCTGTTAGGAGAACAAACACCTAGCACGAGCAGCACACCTTTTCACATCCCGAGGCCACCTGAGGAAAGGTGTCAAGGAGCAGAGGGCACCATGCAAAAGGCCACTCCAGACACTCATTGTCCTGAGCATGGGGATAGCTGTGTTCCCTCAGAATCAATGATTTTCCCTGTAATTATCTCAAGGACCACTAGCCATAACAAAATTAAATTATGTTTTCTACAAAACTTTATTTTTTTTCTCCTGTCTGGCTGTTATTCCAGTGTTTTAATAACATCCACAGGGGTGTGTTCAGGGTCACAAGGGAAGATGGTGGCAGAGCTGCGGACAAAGCTGAGGAAAATCTCATTCTCATTCTTTCTATCCACCAAGGAATGCAGTTTCCCAAATCAAAGTGACAGGATGAGTTCAAAGGCAAAGCAGCAAACTTACCAGTTAATCCAAGCATTATTTCTACAAATGATACTATATCATACTGACAGAGATGAGGCCAATTCCTTGACCTTATTTTTGGCAGATTTGCTTTCTCTGGAGAGAAAAAAGCATTCTCTATCCTTGAGGTAGAGCTATGAAGAGCATTATTAGTAAGTTAATATAGTTCTTTTTCTTCCCCAGCAGGCTATTGAAAATTCAAAATCTGCAGAAATAGCCACCGAAGGGCCAACAAAATATCCATCTGCTTACAAAGTCACAACACAGCACGGCCACTAGCTTCCTACAGTAAGAGAGTAAAGGCTACAACCATGCTGTGCCACAGAAAGAAGGGTCAGAAGGGTGGATGACATTGCAAATATGCAGATGTAGCAAAACAGAGCTCTGTGACACCTAGAAATTATAGTTGTATTAGAATATAATTATTATGCCTGCCTTCATTTTAAACACGTACAAAGATGGTATAGCTAACAACAGAATATAAGTATTTTGCAACACTCAAGGCACAGCAAAATGCAATCTATAAGCATTTTGCATAAGTATGTGAGCAACATGACTACCAAAGATGGGTGAAGTTGCAAGTAGGTAGCACTGAGCTAACAAAAATTGCCAGACAGAGAATAAGATAAGCACATGAGACTGCAAATAGCCAGGACAACCTGCATACTACACAAGAGGGATGACTGGCAAAGCAAAAAGCACAGGAAGTGATACTGAGAGGAGGTGAGTTCTTCCTTAATGAAAGCAGGAAACAGCATAAAACCATCAGGCATAAGCAAATAAAAAAAAAAATTTAAAAGCAGTGAAAAGAAAGACGACGAGCCCAGTTCTGGCTTCTCTTATTAATGAGCTTTCAAGCCTCATCACCAAACCTTGGCAAATAGGGACCCCTGAAGGCCACAATCGTCAGTGCCAGCTGTGAGGCACCAACCCCCGCAGCACTGAGTGCCCACAGCTGGCTTACAGTGTGGCTGCTGAAGACCAACAGCAATGATTTTGAAACAATGGGTGGCAATCAGCTGTGAGCACAAAGGCTGTCCTTAAGGAATGGCTTTAGTGAAGGTAAAAGTTTAAAACTTCCCTGATCTGTCAGCCATCTAATCATCTCCATGATGGCAACCCCTAATTACTGCACCATATATGCGCATTCAGTTTTGGTACCCGCAACACAAGTTTTCTTCAACAGAAGGAATTTCTTTGCAAGAACTCCTAACTGATCCTGAGGAGTGCACACATACTAAGAAAACCCAGGTGCCATAATCGTTACTTTTCAGAATAAAAAGACTTTCCACAGCTAGGGGAGAAGAATTAACAGATTGGGGGGGGTTCATAATGTGCATATCTTCAGTATCGCTATGAACCCTATTACAGGATCTGTAGCCTAATCTGCATTCAGTGGATCACTGTTAAGCTATTTAAACTGAAGCAATTGCTTCAGTTAAGCTCCTAATGAATATTTTCTCACACCAGAAAAGCCTTATCACAGTTAGCAGTAACTCACAATTTAGCATATCTTGGGCAAGGTCAGCAGAAATAGCAAGACTTGGACAATGAACCTGAGTCTTGCCCCAGAATGAAAATAGTCACTTTTTATCATTCACTGATCCTAAAGGCATTTCTGCAAGTGCACAGAACTGTACCTTGTTTACAAATGGGCAGCAGTGAGGTGCAGGAGGGGGTGTGATTGGCTTATGGTTTATTTTAACACTGCAGGACAGTATCAGCAGCTGCAGAGAGAAACCACAACTCAGCTGCTAGCCCTGCAGCCTTTCAGCCAGGCTACCTCCTTCCAGAGCCTGACAGTACCAGTTGTACAGCACCTCTGGGTGTCAAAAGACAGAGAAAATTCTTGAGGTGGAATTTTTCCTGCCAGCACCTTTAGGCATCCAAATACTTTTGGAAACATGACCCACGGGAAGCCAAGACTCAATTTGACAACTTTCCCATGTCCTTTTAATGACCAAAAGCCTTCCATTTTCAGACAATAAATTGAATATCCTCCCTGAGCCTTACAGGTTTAGGAATACTGATTATTAACTTCTTTAAAAAAGGTAATTAATTACTGCAATCTTAACTTGCATGAATTAATCTGTCTGTATGCTGTGACCATAAACTAGAATAACTTTACCAGTAATTTACATTATGGTGATGTCTATAGGCCATAAGAATGAAAGAGACTTCATTATTCTAGGTACTATCCAGGCTGCCAGGAGGACATGCTCTCTTTCTCTGCCAGCTTGTAACAAGTTATGAAAAGGAGAATTAGGGCTGATGAAAGAGAAAGGTTTTTAAGAAAGTTTGACCTAATTTGCTGCTCTTGTTTCCCATGCTCTCTTGCCACGATGATCACCCTGTTAGGAAATGTCTGGGCTGTTTTTGTGTGGCAAAACCCAGTGTGGAAGCAAGGGGAGGGAAGTGCCACTCTCTTCAGAAGGCACATTTGACTGGGCGTTCATTAAATTGTCTGCGCTCAGACAACTGGAGAGAAATGTGAGACAATACAGCTGAGAGGGCCTCGCCAAACCATCTGAACTTTGTGGTAGCCCCATGCGAGGGTTTTATTGCCATCAGTCAATCAACCAGCATGTTTGGCTTAACTTGTGGGTTCTCTTCCCTCAGGCAGTCAATGACATTAGATTGATGTCATGTTAACACAGCTTTCTGAGCTAAGCAAACAAGAGTTTAGGCCTGATTTGTGTAAGCGGCTACCACAACATGCAAGCAAAAGGGGTAAATGCAAGTAATTAGGTGTTGGGTTTGCTCTGTGATGGAATGGGCCAGAACAGCACACCAAAACATATTTTGGAAATAAAAGAAAATTGCAAGTTCTGGAATCTGATTGGTGGAAATGCCCCTGGATTGGCATTCTGAATCATCCTTTCATACAAAACTAACCATGCTGGGCCTGTAACTTCATACTTATGCCAAGATTTAATAGTAGAACAAGGAGGCATCAAATAACAGGAATTAAATTCAAAATAAACAAAAGAAAGTAGTTCTTCACAAGCAGAATTCCTTGACAAAGGATGTTGTAGACACAGAAAGTGTATATAGGTTCCAAGGGAGGCTGAAGAGATTGGAGAAGTCCACTGAAGATTAATAAACCTTGGCCCAGCCTATAAAATTTGAAAAAATGAGAAAGTATTCGAGGAAAATACTATTTTTACTGTTCTTGTCTAACACTCCACTCTAAATCTCTGGTTCTAACCAGCATTGGAACCAATATGCAGGACTAGAAGAACATTTTATTTGACCTGCCACTTTTGTATTCAAAATTCTGAACACTTCATGTTCTTAACAAACATACCAAGTTTATTTGGCTTTTTTTCTTTTGAAGTTTTTTGGTTTGTTNGCTTCCAAAACACTACAATATACCACAAAGCCCTCAACTACTTTACACTCAGCCTTCACCTCAAGAGACTCTAACAATTTTCTTCTTGCTTCTAGGTGATGATTAATACACAGGCTCCAAATACACAAAGGGGTAATAAAACACCCTATGCCATGAACACATATTGGATTGAATTCATTATTTCTTGAAGGTGTTGAAAGCCTTGCCAGCAGCTCCTCCTGGGGAACAGCCCTTCTCTTTCTGAAATGCTGTGTTCTGCTTATGAAGGGACACCTTATTAAATAAATAAAAAAACTAAAAGGAAACACCATTAGACAATTTCAATAGATATTTAAAACTCCAGAAATAAAATACTTGCTGAGAGATGGTGCTCTTTTTCTCTGGATGGGGCCTGGGTTATCACAGAGAAATCTCTCTTCAAAGATGACCCAGTGGAAAGCAGACAGTGAAAGGAGAAACCCTAAACATTTGTAGCTGCACACGAGACAGGCCTGACCTCATGCACCTGGGAACTAAACCATCCGGACCTCACATCTCTTTTCTTTTACTGCAAGGAAGCAGATTATTGTGCTAGTGTAAAAGGGTGAGAAGGATGTGTCTCTTTTGAGCCAGCTCTCTAGGGCATTGTTACACTAAATTATCACACAAGCATCTCCCACTCTTGCTAAACCTTCTCTACTAATCAGCTTTCCTAACCATGCTGGGAGCCTTAGTGTCCCAAGATCAAGCCCATCTTCACCTGTTAATAAAGAACCATTTGCGGTCACAGTCAATGAGTGCCAGTCCATGCAGATCACTGACAGCATCAGGCATAAGAGGATGATCTCCTCAGCACCTCACTAGCTGAGCCAGCTGTAACAGTATCCGCAACACTGGCAACACTGAGAATTAGCCCAAGTGAGAGATTGATCACTCAGTCAAAAGCATATCTCACAAATTCAGTCGTAGAAGAGCTCCTTTTCTCCATGTCTGCTTCTCCCAGCATCATTGCCAGAGTTGATGAGCTCCAGGACGGCAGCATCTTGGAGCCCAGATGGATAAAAATGCTGTTCTGATGTACCAAATTCAGTACAAACAAAAGGACAACCTGTGTGGATTTCACTTAACTCTAGATCTCTGCCTGTGTCGTCATCTAGGGAGACTCATCCTACTCTCCTTCCCCAGACTCTGGAAAACAACTGCCATGTTTAGGGAACAATTTCTCTAACCACAGACAGCTGTGCTAGGGTAAAGTGAATCACACACAGAAATTCCCATTTCGCTGCAAAGGCTATGGAGACAGTAGAGAGCAGACAGCTTAGATATCAATAGATACCTGTATGTAGGAAAATAACATCATCATCTCTGT
The DNA here is from genome assembly GCA_013400655.1 of Mystacornis crossleyi. Lineage (NCBI taxonomy): Eukaryota > Metazoa > Chordata > Aves > Passeriformes > Timaliidae > Mystacornis > Mystacornis crossleyi. The sequence continues at coordinate 15,926 of VYZQ01018656.1, forward strand.
TCTTAAGAGCTTATGTTCAAAAGGGAAACAATTTACTGGCACAAATACTGCCCACAAGATATTTT
>VYZQ01018656.1:19093-29095 GCA_013400655.1 Mystacornis crossleyi
TCTAAACAAGATTGAAAAATAAATGTGTCCTTTTTTTTCTTGCCAAATCATGAATCCTCTTAGAGTAGGAGATGTAGCTTTCACTGTGTTGTATTCAATTCCTGTAGAACACTTAGTGCTCCCACAGCTCTGCTGTTGTTCTCAAATCCCTCACAATCCCCAGAAGATGAGGAAATAGTATTCCCTCTCTATTAAAGACCAAAAAAGGGGGTAGAGAGGGAATTAAGGAAGAAAAAATATCCATTAGCCTTGGGATTTTTCATTTGTAACATCCTGTGGCCTGGCACTTTTCTACCTTCTAAGTACAGCTGCTGATATTCACTTGCAGCTGTGAATGCTCAGCTCTCTCACAAATTAGAGCTGAGGTTGAAGACAGACTCTTAGAAAACAAGAACTGCACAGCAAACCATCACCTCAGTGTCCTGCCTAGAGACACTAAGAAGGTGGAACCCTCCCTTGTCCTCTGCACAGAGAGCTGGAGACAGACGTGTTTTGGGTGGCGTCACCCTCATTGCTGATGGAAGACGCAGTATTTATGATCTCACAAGGGGTCTTTTTTGTGGTATTTTGTGGCTGGGAGGCAACAAGTACGGTTGGCCCTGTGATTAATTTCTCTGGCATGCCTGTGTGACAGCTGGATTGGGAGCTGCCTTCTTGTTCCCTGTTTACGTGCCCAGCGCTAGAGTAGTTCGAATGCACCGTGACCTAAATGTGCTTCCAAAGTCAAGGCTGATCTACTAACATATAAAGATAGATCTCTCTGTGATTCTGGGTGACACCTTTCAGGCACATAAATTCATTACATTACATTGCCTTGCAAAACCACCTCATCCACTAAACCAAAGAAGAAATTCTAAATTATCGAATGAAGTGTGACAGCTCTGCTAACACAAGAATACATTGTTATCTCAGGTGAATAAACTGAAAACCCAAAGTTTCAAGTGATGAAAAAATTTGGAAAGGCATCCTGTCTCATGATATAACCCAGCAGAAATGCTAACCTACCCTAGCTGTAAAATTTGGAGGAGCAAAAGACAGAAACATACAGTAGGATACAATGAAATAATTTGCTTTCTAAAGATGGACAAATTTAAATGTACAAAGTTAATTTCATTGCTGGGTTAAAAAGTGTTTTTTTATGGGAAGGGTATTGATCCCTTTTAGGTATGTTATAGCCTAACTGCTTCTTCAGAACATAATAGAAGTTCAGTGCCAAGTCTTAGGCTAAGAGGTAACTGGTGCAGGGTTAGACTTAGAATATTTACCTTTGTTTTGGCCTTTTGCATTGCTTTAAACAGAAGGGGAAAACATGTTTTCCTTCAGTAGCCCTTCTACCATGCTGAGACTATTGGATTAGGTCTTCAGATTATTGGGATTTGAAAAAACCATGTTTTGCTCAGAGTAAAAATGCGCAAATACAAATTCACCCTTTGATTTCAAAGCATCTTGGAAAATTGAGGAAGAATTAGAACCCGTTCACTGACCAGCCTAGGAATCAGAGATGCTGAGAAGCAGTAGTCAGTATTCCAGGGCCCTCTACCTAACCTGAAGAAGGGCCAGGAGGCACCTAGAAACAATCTTCAGGGCATTTGGTGGTAAATACAGAAATACAGAACTTCAGCAATGAAGCCCCAAACCAAGCAGGTAACTCAGCAGAATACTGAATTTCTTATAGCCACCATACTTGGTCAACACACTCCAAAACATCCACCCGGGTTCAGAGACTGTCTCACAACTTTGGGTTGTGGCTTGAGTAAAACAGCCCTATTTATAGTTTCCGGCAGACAACAGGCCAAACTCTGTGGTTTTGCATGGTTTCCATCTGAAAGACAGCAAAAATTGGCCATTTCAGCCGATTTTTTGCTTTGGGTTTTGGTGTGGATGAGAGAAAAGAGGGAGGAAGTTTCATTCAAAAATTGAAGCGATGAGAAAAATAAGAGTCTACGAACCTCACCAGCCAAAACTAGAGAAGGTTGACATAGAGCCCTGGGAACAGAAACCACGGTGATTTTCCTGTCTCCCACGGTAAGCAGAGACTATGTGGTGAGTGATAGTGCTGTAGGAAAATGTCTGAGTGGAGCTCCACAGACAGGAGGTGGATTGAGTGGACAAGAAGCCAGCTGATGGCTGTTGGATGGATCCTGGCCTCCTACATAAAGACCTTCTGATCTAAAATCAGCAGCTCACATGTTAGCAGCAAAAACCTTTACAGCATGCATCTCTCAGCTGTGAAACCTCAAAGCACGCCAAGAGGAAGCCATGTGGTCTTCTCAATGGTTGGAATAAAAATATGGGAAGCCTGGAGGTACTGAGGCACTGACTCAGAGTGTGACTGTAAGGAAGTCACTCCACCTTCTTGTGCTTCAGTCATGCTAGTCCAAAATAGCTTAAAAAAGTAGGAATCACTTAAAAAAACACCCACTCTGACTAACCCATTTGTTGAGTAACCATACATGTGATGTCTCTGGAAGCCTTCTTGGCATATGATGCACCTTCCCAAAAAGATAATCATCCAAGATAGTTCAGGGTCACGATATTGTAAAGGGATTTCCCTTTAAGGGAAACAAGAAAATGCCAACAGAAACTGTCAGTGGAATCAAAATTGACCTACAAGTCTAGATACCATCTTCCAGAAAGACATCTGGAATCACTATCATTTTATTGTTGCTCATTTTCACAGGATTATTTTCTATCTCATCATCATTTTCAAACAAAATAGACCTGAATGAGAAACCACTGAAATGTACTTGCTAAAATGGAAGAAGACATCAAGGTATACCTTTTATCTCCTTTCTCACAGCTGGATGGAAAATCAGTGAAGCTGAATTATATTATCAAGCACTTATCCTACTTTCAGTAGTGAGAGGTACCTAGCAATTTGGCAAGAATTAAAAAGATCTCAGTAAAACTTAAGTGAAAAAAGTTCAGTAAAATGGTGTTATTCACACAGTATAATGGCATGAACAGAAATCACATTAGAAGTGTCAAGCCTGTTCTCTTCCTCCGATCCCAGCAGTATTCTCCCAAAGCCTTTACTCCATCTCCCAGATAATGTGCAAAGAAACTGGGGCAGACACAAAAGCTGTATCTATTACGGAAAATTAAATGCAGGCTGACAGCACCATGACCTTTTGCACTGGCTTTAGCTTAAGAGCAGCTCAGACACAACCACACCTTTAGTGAGCTAAGGAACAGCCAAGCTATGGAAATCTGCTCTAGCATGAACTTTCTGATCCAGCCATGTTTTATATTACAAACAAAGGCATCTGATCATGCCAAGGTGCCAAACCTGCGCAGTATTACAGTTCCCAAAGAGTGTGAACGGATGCAGAAACATGCCCACTCCTTGTTTTTCCTTTGCCCATGAGGAACATTGACTTGAGGAAGTGCTGAACAAAAGACTCTTAAGCTTATTAATACAAAATGTTGATCAGTCTCAAGGAAGCTGGTTTTAGCCCTAATCAGTGGATGTAATTGTACTGTATGGTTATCAACCAGAAAGATCATTCAGGGAGAAGAGCCATAGTAAATCCTAATTTATTTCTGTAAGGATGAAGGTTGACAAAATACAGTAGACCACATGCACCACTAGAACTACTCATGGTAGTTGAACATAGTGTGGTGTCACATGCAACTCATCCTGTGTATGAGTAGAGTTCAAGAATTCAGCTGATGAAGGTGGAAATACCCAAAAAAAAACCTGATTCAGGTGAATAAGGACCTCTGGATGTCATCTAGTATTATACCTGATCATCTCATTCCCTAAAGAAAACAGGACTAGCACTGAAGTTCAGCCTTTCCAGATGGGTTTTGTATATCTCCAAGAATGGAAATTGTACAGCTTCTCCGGACATACTTTTCCACCTCTTAAAAAGCCTTGTGAACTCCTTTTTCTATATGTTGAGCTGGAATTTCCCTTTCTGCAGCCAGTGTCTGCTGCCCCTTTCCTTCTCTCTGTGTGTCTCTGAAAAAGGTCCAGCAATAGGTGTTTTGCAGTCCCTATTAGGTTGGTGTTAGGTCCCTGCAAAACAGCCTCTTCTCAGGCTGCACATGCCAAGCTCCTTCAGGCTCTCCTTGCACATGGCATGCCTCAGTCCCCAGCCATCCTAGCAGCCCCCTGGTTGCTCCACTTTCTCAACAACCCTTCAGCCCTGCTGTGAGCAGTGGCCCAACCACAGTCAACACTGACTCATCAGAAGTTTGCAACTGGAAGGGACCTTCAGTTATAGGTGCTGATGTGGGTTCTTCCCTCTCCTCAACAGCAGCAGCATTCACTGATGTTGCTGCTGCTGCTGCTGCTCTTTTTGGTAGTATTAAACTAACAAAGTTTGAGAAACCTTACTCCAGGGTGGAAAATTCTAAAATGTGCCCAGATCCCAGAACTTCTTGCAGCTGCTCAAAAGCTCCCTGCCTTCATATGCGTGCCTGTAGATGTAGGATTTCATATTTAAAGGTTTTGGTAGTACGTGTATTATTCTGTAGGGGGCTATTTGTAGCTCGCTGATGCTCACAGCACTGGCTCTTTGCTCTTCCCACAAGTCATGTAACCTGGCTGCTGCCCAGGACGGTGTTAGTGGAAGACAGTGGGTACACTGGTTATGCTTTGAGAAGTGGCCAAGAGGCAGCTGAGCACAGTAAGGAGCATAACCTGGACCTTTGCCCTTCCCAAATTGTAGGGCTGGGCAGTGGTCTGGTCCTCGGAGTATTTATACTTCCATTTACCTCAGCTCAGAGACAAAGCAGAAGAAAATTCCTGGCCATGCACAAACTTGGGGAAGCGACTAAGCCAAGTGTCTCTCCTGACACTTACAAAACATCTAAAACAGAACTAGATGGGCAGGTTTAGGTGAATAACTGTCAACCTTTGGAGAGACTGAAGGAATTGGAGGGCAGCAGTCTCCCACCCTTCCAGGAGAGTCTCTGGGGACAGTCTTCCCTCCCAGAGCCGTGCTGAAGACTTGCACATCATCTTGAGCAGACTCACTGTCTTGTTTTTCCAACATTTTCTTCTTGCCTTTACCTCTTCCCCAGTCTGCAAGAAAACACAAATCTTTATTTCCCTCTCGCTTCAACACCTGCCCGTCTGGACTCACCTTCCACTCCCATTCTGTTTTTAGGAACAGCTGACCAGGCTAATGTTTACACGGTGAGAGACAGGTAAGACATATCCCACAATAGTGCTTGCACTACACTGTGGTCCTAGAAATTCTGAAATAGTTTTCAATCAACCTTTTTTTTTCCCAGAGCATTGACTCCCATGGTTTCCTAAGCTGGCATTAATGCAGCTTTTAGTTGCTTGAGAAGCACAAAGTGTGTGGACATAGCAGAGAATAAGGGCCTACATATTTATTTAGTAGATTAAAGATCTTACATTAGCTAAAAAGACACAAATATCAAGGGGAAAAAGTACTGCACAGCATAGATCTCAGAAATAGTCAGATTCCAATTACTGTAATTATATCTTTCAAAGGTGAGGTATGAAAATTATCACTTAAACGAGGGAACAAGGAAAGCAGAGAGAACAGCACCTTATTTCTCATCTTATCTTTGTCTCCCTGCCATTGTACTGAATTGCCATGATTATGTTTTCTTAAAGTCTTTTCATTTTTCTCACTGTTCTCTTGAGGATATAAGGCTAGGTGAACAAAGCAGGGTTATCAACCAAAATTCAATTTCACAAACTCCTAAAGGGAATTATTTATGAAAATGCATACCTCAAAAAGATCAGATTCCTGTCTAACTTTCCTTTATGAGTTTGAGAAGTGAATGAACAAAAGCAGATGCTTCAGTGTTGAGGTTCTTTTTGTTTGGAGGTTGTGCAAAATTAAGGGCATAAAAACACCTGCCACAGAAGGAAGTCAGCAAAACCCTCCTTCTTCTCTTTCCTGCCTTCCTGAAACCTCTCCGTCTTCATTCTTTTGAGCAGCTAGGGGTGGGTCTAGCTGTCATTGAGCCATTGCTGCAATTGCCTCTCACAGACAGCATGTTCCTGCACTGGCTGCTGCTGAGCTGCTCATCAGCTCCTGCTTTCCTACCTTCTGGATGGCATCTCTTGGACCATGAGTTACACTCTGTGTACCCTTGCCATGTTTGATGGTGTCTCTATCAGTGAAAGCAAGAGTTTTCTCTTTGAAAGAGGGAGGCATCATCTCAACACTGATGACACCAAAATAACTCTGGAAATATTTTTCCAGCAAACTCAATTCCTCAGCACAATACAAGGCCTTTATCCTTCTCAACAGTCCAGAAAACTCCTGTGGGCTTAACCCCATGATGTGCAGAGCACTGCGTCCACTTCATGTCCATTGGACATGAGACAGCCTCAGAGTGCAGGAGCTGGGCACAAGCTGGTGACACATTCCTTGTAGCAGAGCCATCCAAAACACTGTTTTTCTAAAGGGAATCACAGGCGGACTTTCTGTCATTTTCTCTTTTGGTGTCAGGACAGGGGGTTCAGAAGAAGAGGAAGCTAAGGGAAGAAGAGATGTAAGGAGAAATAATGACGAAGATCTAAGAGAGGAAGGGATGTGAGGGTTAAGGTCTCAGACATGAATAGCAAGGTAATAGGAGGAGGCCACCCAGCAGAGCATCTCTGGTGGCATCCATCCTGGGCAGACGGCATCTGGGTTGGTGACCAGTGTCTGACAGTGGATATGCAAATGGACCAGGGAAGGAAGACAACCTCACAGGGCCAGTTATACCCTCACTAGTAAATTTCGTTTTGCTGCCACCACAGATGGACAGTTTGATGCCAGGAGAAGGCAAATGATGACATCCCGTGACTTGTGGAGGACTTGGATAGGGAGGGCACAGATTAAGAGGTGACCTCTCAGCAAGAGATAGCGGGGCAGCTGCAACAAGGACTGTGACAGTGCGTGCTTGGGGCAAACATGTCCCCAGTCCCTGTTTGGCCTGGCTATGCCTGAGTAAGGAAGGCCTGGACATCCAGTGTGCCTTGCCCCTGCTCTGCAGAGGATTCTTCCATCCGATGTCCCCTGCAATTGTACTGAACTTAGAACAAACGCAGAAAGCTCTTTTGTTGTAAGAAGCCTCCTGTATTGTATTATTCATATTTCTCTGCCTCTAGTGAAAGCCCTGAAAAGAAAAGACTTGGTGAGGTGAGACAACTATATAGATCGAGCTTCCTAGCACAGATAATTCACAGAACTGCAAGGAACAAGATAGAAAGAGAGTTATTAACATTGCTTTAAACTTTGATGGAATAATTTGATGACTGAGTTTCAGCCTCTTTTTGAAGTAGAAATTAGTAGTCATGAACGCTGCATTTCAAGGTAACCCTGCTTAAATTAAACCAGACAGTACTGAACTCTCACTGGAACCTGTTAAATTAATGGCGTAAGTCTTTAGCAAAGCCTTTTTTCCCCCCTTCTGAACTGTGATAAGTGAGGAATTAGTGTTTTTAAAACAAAAATGCAATTTAAAAATTCAGAGTGCTGTAACTCATACAGAGCACTTAGCTTCTCCACTAATGCCAGACAACTCCTACACACACCAGCTCAGGGTAATATGGGTCAGAAATGAAAAAAATGCTCATAAAAGCTCAATTATAAACTATAGATATAATGTTTGTAAAAACAACTTGTTAAAAAAACAGTAAAATTATGCATGTGATGGCTGGAATTCCAAGCAGACAAGAACCAGATGAGAAATGAAGTGGATATTTTGAACAGCCATTTGAACACCTTCGGTACAGATGCGGTAGATTCTTGTATGAAGTCCACAAATAGAGGATGTCTCTTTTCTGAGAAGCTATATTTTGGCACAGCAAGGACTGATGACCTCAATGTGGAAGTCTTTAAGCGAAATTTTCTGGCCCTTTTTTTTTTTTTTTTTTTTTTTTTTTTTTTTTTTTTTTTTTTTTTTTTTTTTTTTTTTTTTTTTTTTTTTTTTTTTTTTTTTTTTTTTTTTTTTTTGCTGGAGCTCAGACTTAAGGATAATGGAGCTACCTTCCAGCCTTGGAGTCTTTGAATCTCTGTATAGGGATGTATGTACACGGAGTATATCTAAAGCTCTCCATCTAGTGGCAGTTCACAGAATCATAGGACCATAGACTCATTCGGGTTGGAAGGGACCCTTAAAAGCCTCTTAGTCCACCTAGCCTGCAACGATCAGGGACACCTTCCACTATATCAGGTTGCTCAGAGCCCCATCCAATCTGACCTTGAATGTCTTCAGGGCTGGGACATCTACCACTTCTCTGGACAACCTGTGCCAATGCCTCAGCAGCCTCACTGTAATCTAAATCGACCCTCTTTAAGTTTAAAACAGTGCTGTAAAGAGCCATGGTCGAGGCTCAGTCAGGTTGTTGCTGTGCACTGAATTCGTACTGCACGCACACTGAGATACAGGCCAGTCTCAGCCCACTGCCCAGCCCTGTCTTCACTGACTGTCTCCCTCCTAGCCGGAGCACAGGCACCCACAGCCATTTCCTGTTTCCAGTAATAATTACAAGGGAAAAAAAACCTGTGAAGATTCATCTGCTTCCTTAAGATTTTCTCTCCCTATGGGTCTTTCCTTTGAGATGAGCTATGCTTGTTATTGTGTTATCCTTTTTGACTCTTCTTTAATGTGGATGTTCAAACCTTGGAATTGGTGCAGATGAGATAACAGGACACAGAACAAAATAAGAATGAGAGGACCACCAAAGATCCTAGCCAGCCCTGTAGACCTGTGTCTCTAAAAAACACCATTATAAGGAGCAGAGAGAGCATGTGAGGGAAAAGGAAAAAGGGAGAAAGAGTATAGGGAAAGAAACAAATATTTCTCATTCAAACTCTTCTATGCGCTTATCTATAAACCAAACAGAACCTCTCTGCTGTTCCATCATGGTCACTGAGCTGGTAAATGCTAGGTCTAGGGACATATCAGAGTGTGTTAACCTTGATCCTTCATCTGTGCTTCCACAGTGGATTTTTACATAGCTGAAGGTTAGCTCTGAATCAGTGACTAAATAAAGAAGTGTCTCCTGCTCCCTTTCTGGTGAAAACTAAGTCTTCCCCATGGGTGCCTGACAAGTGCAGGCACAAGTGTTCCCTTCACTCTTCCCCTCCACTAGAGCTCTCACTGGATTTGGTGGGAGACAGCCCCAAACAAGGGGTGAAGGTCACTGAAAAACCATCTGCAGTTTTTCAGGCTTGTAGCCAAGTTTTATGTGGTTGAGTTTTGGCTGGCTTGCAGATTTTCCAGCTGTTTGATCGAATTTATTATTTTTTCCCCTGCTCTCTAGCTTATGGGTCGATATTCTGGCCAGATGGCCCCAAGCTGGGACTAACTATCTTGCTTCTCTCTGCTTTCTCTTTGTGCTGTTGATCCAGAAGTCAACCTGCCGTCTGCCACCCTTACATTTCTAAACTGTTGCCTTGTGCTTTTTTACATAAAGATAATTTCATATTACCTTTACATGCCCCATCACTACCCTGATGTATGACTGACTGGCTGAGGAACAGCAGGAGTAAAGAAAACACTTCTATGTGTCATGAAACACAGCAGAGGCCTATCTCATCTCTGACTCCCTTCGGGGCAGAGTGAGTAACAGCTGACAAGTCTAGCAGAGGAGAACCACCTCCTTCCCCAATGCTACAGGTGGGATCCACCTACCTGAGATCATCTAAAAGTATGCTGTCAAAATTTGACATAATCTGGAGGAGTAGGCACTCTGGAAGTCACCTCTCACAGTGTGTAATTCCTGACTAACCCAGGAGCTGAGAAACCTCCCTCAGGCATCTCACTGCCTTGCTTCTGCCTTTCTATTCGTGTTTCTCTGTAACAACACTAAAGGTGGAACGGATTCCTTGGTGCCTATCTTTGGGCAAAGGAATGCCATCCTACACAGCAGGGACCGTGATCAACATACTCAGAAAAAGCTCTCTGCATGACAGACAGGCAGATTTCTGAATACACCTTTTTTAATTAAGCTCTTTATTGTAACATGAAAAAATTTATTCAACATATTGAACCTTTTGGGATTTTTGTTTTGGAACT
>VYZQ01018656.1:48068-74006 GCA_013400655.1 Mystacornis crossleyi
CACTGCAAAACTATTGTTGGTGCAAAATAGGTGAGGCTAGGAAAAGGCCAGAATGAAAACTTAGACTTTTCTAAACTGGCTCCAGTTCAGATCCCCAAACACTAGCAAATTCTCCCAAGAGACTTGGAGCACTCAGAAGAATTTGCAGTGTTCATGAACTGCCCTATATAAGAATGTTAACATTTGATATCATGATCTCATCACTGCTTCAGTGTATCAGGATCTAGAACTTCATCTCTGGAGGCCCTTGAGGCTCTGCATGAAGGAGGTCTATAAATCCCTCTGAGCCAGCTACTCTATACCAGACAGAACAGACTACTGATAAATTTATTCACAATCCCAAAAATATACTTTCATCACACATGCTCTGCACTGGCATTTGTAGCCTTGATTTTCATACTGTGCCTGTTTCTGTGTTTATAAGCTGCCTACCAGAACAGCCCAGACACTCTTAGCCTGATCATTCTTTAAAAATTGGCCGCTCCTGTTTCAAAACTTCTCTCTGTTCTTCAATTATTCAAATAAGACTAAAGGGATGAAGAGTGGCAAAGGCACTAGTTAGTGCAGACAGTGATCCAAGTCTGCAGGAAATCTGTGAGAAAGCACCGTGGCAAGTAATGTGTGAACCACCATGGCCTGATTCCTTCCATGTTTCCTGCAGTATTCCAGAGGGAAGCACAGTGCAGTAGGAACAATTAATCTAATTCACCTACCAAATGTGGAGGGGTTATACACCCTTGTGAGTAAATACCCCAACTTCATTCTTGTCTGCACCCTTTAGTGCTATCTCTTCTACATAAGTAGAACTTGTATTAACATCAGTTACTGTTATTACTATAACTAATCGCACATTTCTGAAATTGAGGCTTTTTTTAGTTACATGACACAAAAAGCTTGAAACAGGTGGAAATATTTTCTTTCTTAAAAGTCACAAAACACAAACTGAATTACTTTTTTTATGCCTTTTTTTGAACTAAAAACAGAGTCAAGTTTCACCCTAGGGCAAATTTCTATAGATGAGTTATAAATCTCTAAATAATGAGGTTTTTAATGAAAACAAGGCTAACTCAGTGTGAACTGTAGCAGAGCAAATTGTGTCACTATAACTGTAACTTAATGGAAATCTACAGAATATTGAAATTTTTTTCTGATTATTGCTTAATTTATCAAAACCACATCATTTACAGCACACTCTAAATGAGGCAAAAGCATACTCAAGGATGTGGGAGAAATAATTACAAAAAACACCAAGGAGATGCATAATGAGTAGGTAGAGGAATAAGTCATGTGAGAGACGAAAGTATTATTATTATGTAAATCTGTGATACCAATGATTTTATCAGCTATACATGTGGGAGTTGGTGGGAAGAACTGAGGACAGGGGGTGGCTAAATGAAGGGAGGGATACAGAACATGAGTGGAGAAGGCATTGTGGCTGGTGAGTCAGTAACATCATCTCTAATGCTTTCTTCCCGGGGCATGGTATAACTGCTGTATGTGTAGCATTTTTTACCAGAAGCTAGAGATGCAATTAAGCAAATGAACAACTAAACCCAAAGGCTCCCGAAATAAAGGAAAGGTTGGCAAATTAGCTCTGAAGTAAATAGCACTTATCATTTATGCAGCATTTTATTATTTTCAAAGCATTGTACAAATTGACTAATGAAGGGTCTTTTTTTTCTCCTGGAGTTCGGCCTGGAGTTGATATGAATTAAGGAATTTACAAATGAACAGGCCAAAAATGTAGTGCATTAACAAAAGATAACAGAAGAGGGGATACCAAGCAACAGTTGGCTACTAGGTAGACTCATGGAAGATAAAATCCTAAACCAGCCATGAACGGTGCAGTGCAGACCTGGTGCATTAACACTGTGCATTCACAGCTGCTGCTCCTGAGCAGAGAAGTCCTCCCTCCCAGCCAGGCACAGCACTGTGTTGGGACCAGCTATTCCTCCATCAGCCTCTGTGCCGCACTTCACTGCACGTGAAAGGTGTGCCTGAAACATCACAGAGTTCATCGAGGGGATCCCAGACCAGGGAATTGCATCCAACAGCAGCTCACACCAACTGCAGGGACAGCCCATAACCACCTCACCGACAGCATTGCTCTTTCCTCTCTGGAAACTCGACCATCATCCAGGCAAGAATGGGAGAGTCATAGAATGGAAAATACTTTAAAGCCTAATGTCCACAGAGTTCACTTGCTGAGGAAATAGCCATGTTCCTGGACATTAATTTTATGATACATACTCTTATAATAAAAATACATTAACTATTTTGAGAATGAGGGAAGAAGCACTTGCCAGTGAATACCCTTATAATAAGATGATTTTGCAAGGAATCCCTCCAGTCTCATAATTCTTTCAGTTTTAAAATGATCCAGTTTTCACCTTTCAGTTTTGCTCCCAACACAAAACTTCTCATAGTACTCTGGATTGTGGGAGAAGAAAGTACAAACTCTTTTTAGATGAAGACACCAGAAACACGATTTTAGCACCTCAGCCAGTTACAGAAGGTGGATGCCACTTTCACCTTCTTCTGAACAAAAGCTTCTTTGATGGCTCACCATCCTGTGAGCTCAATAAACGAAAACGTAGCAGTGGTTTCTCTGCTTTAAATGGAGACCAGTCTCCCCAATGTGTTAACAGTTAAGTGTGCTAATAACAAATGTACCAAACCTGACTGCTTGGGATTTTAAGCCTAGAAAGGCTTTGTGGATCCCACAGGAACTTCAGACTAATCCCACACTCAGCTGAGGATGTAGCAGCTCTGAAAATGGATACAAGCAGGACTGCCAAGGCCAGGCAAAAGTGCAAGCACTTGAGTGTTCACTCCTGATGAGGAGTTAGGCACATTGCTTGTGCCTCAGTTACACCTGTGTGGCATCTGAAGTACCTAAGTGTCTTTCTGGATCTGAGCATGAGTGTTAGAGGTAACGTTAACAACACATCAGCATGAGCCCTACCTGTCCTAGACTATCAAACACTGAGCCCTTAGCAACAAACAACTTCTGAGCCATGAAGGCTGGATCACAGAATGCTGAGATGCTGACAGTGCACAAGTGATTTTGTGACTGTGTAGTGGCTGCTCATGCAAAGGATACATTTTCAAGTGTTTCCAGTACTACAGAAGCCTTGCAGCTGGTTCTGAGTCATTCTGAGCACCACAAAAGGTGATGAACATTATAGGAAATGATCTCCAGTTACTTCAAAATATTATTCTGGAATGGAAATTTCTGTGAGTTATTTGCTCTAGGAGGTATTTTGTGGTTATTAGGCTCATTTCTGTTGTTTTTGCAGAAAAGCACTGCCTACTCCTGCCCACAACTCTGCAATGATAGGCACAGCTGCATCCCATGAAGACTATCCAAAGCATCATTTAAAGAAAACCAATAAACAAAACAACAAGTAGTAGCTCGCTCAGCAGCTGCTGAAGATAGTGTCTTATGCTGGCACATGGTGGGATTCTTTCTCCTTACACCACTGCAGTGAATATTCACCAAAGCTTTCACAAATCAGAGACTTTATCATCTAACAGGACCAGACCCAATTATTACAAACTGAGCCAGAGGACCCACTTAGCAGCCTCACCACTGTTCTGCTACCTGCTCTCAGTACTCCTCTCTGTCTCCAGGCTTACAGGACAATGTCTGGTCTGTTCCTTTCTGGAACAATTTATCTCAGCTGTTCAGCCCAGAGATTATACAAGATCACATAAGTGCTTACTGGAGGTGGAGATTGCTTCCAGGTCTAGGAGTAGACACGTGCAGGCCAAGCGGGTGGGACTACTTGCTGACTGCAAATGCAGTGAAGATAAAAATACCAATCTTGTAAATTTTCAGAGAAAATTTTCCTAACACTGACTTCCATTCTATTGCAGTCTAATATCTCAAAGGAAATGGTAGAAGTTTCTTGACTTGGTCAATTAAGTCTCGGCTGCTGAATAAAGCTTAACACAACAGATTGTTGTGAGTAGCTTTATCTGGACAAGAAGAAAGCCTCATCACAAGGGCTTGCTCTCTCACGTGTCTATGGTTCCTGATAGATTAGTTAGCCAAGTAATTCAAGTACAAAAAAGTAGCTTAAATGGTAACCTAAAACTCTGAGAAAGGAGAATGATTATAAACAGTGCAGACTATATTAAGGGATTATAGTAAAAATTTTTTAAAAAAAGCTTCAGGAGGATTAAAGTGTTAAATAGTAGCTAAATAGCAAAGAGAGGGAGAGAAGACAGTCTAATGCCTCTTCTTTTTTCTTCTTCTTTTAGTTTATCTTTGTAATCCAGATTTAGCAGCAATTTTTGGATGCCTGATGCCCTGGTGTGTGAAAATTGGATGCATTTTCATGAGATTAATTTCTTCAAAAGAGGTGTGCTCAGGTGAGGGAGTTTTGTAACTTGTTACTGCCAGACAACCACTAAGACGTTGGTGGAGGTCTCAGCACAGGTCTTACACCTTGCTCTCCCCTTCTCTGGGAGGGAGTGCTCGCAGGAGGGAATGGTTGTGCCGTCTGGCTGGAGCTGAGCAGTCCCGTGAGTACCACTGTTTATTTATATGACATAAAACAATCCTTTTAGTATCTTGTATCAAAGGAGAAAGACTCTCTTAAAAGAAAGAAACAGAGTAGACTTGTCTGAAGATAAAGCATGAATTTGACAGAGGGTACCTTATACGCCCCTGTGGCGCGGTAACCCAAAAAAAGGATGGATTTCATTGGGAAGCAGTTTATGACCACAGCTGATTTACAAGGTGAGTCACTGAAGCACACTCTAAAAGAAGGCAGTGCCCAGTAAAAATTGACTACATGTGGCAAACCACACACCAGCCCTGCCTCAAATTCATCTGTGCTGGCCACGTTCCTGTGTCCAGCCTATGAACCAAACCTAACCCAGAGTGAGACAACCCTCCTTTCAGACTTGGCAATGCCTGTGACAAGATTTTAGCTTAGATTCAGCTAATATATCAAGCTATTTGCACCGTGTGCCTTTGTCACTTGAGTGAGGAAAAGAGACCAGCTGAGAATGTGTTTTAATAAATTTAGCCTGTCAAGGAACAGTGCTCCTCGGCAGGGGGTGTTTAAACAGGCATCAAGGCGCTTGTCATGAAACAGCAAGGTCAAAGACATACCACCACTGTCCCAGCCCTGCTTCCAGCTCCAGGCTCTGGGGTGATAAGAGAGGAGCCTCCAAGAGGAGAAGGCAGCAGTTGGGAGGGCTGAGGAAGCCATGCTGCAATGGCGGGAGCAGGCAGATGCCAGCTCCTGAGGCTTGCATTTCCCGAGGCAAACATCCCTTCCTGTTTTTCCTGTGCTGCTACCCACCGTCAGCAAGCCAGTCTGCCCATGCTTATATCTAGCTCCAAAATCAGCCACCTCCACAAGTTTTCCCCATACTGAGCTCCCAGGTCCGCCTTGGGGAAGCTGCCTCAGGGTAGGGAAATTTAGCCCCTTGCAGGCACGGGGATGGGAGCAATGCCAGCGCCACCTTTGCACATCCTGCTCAGTACGTAGTTGGCTCATAGCTGCCTAACTACACCAACCCTTCAAACAATCATTCCAAGAAAAACACCTCCTTAAATAGCGGTGATTTGGGTGATTTTAAAATGCCACCACGCTGCTGCATGGATCTGCTGTCTGTGGCTGAAGTTTTCAGTACCGACATTCGCTTCCCATTAGTACTGAATTCTGCGGCTACGGCTCCGTGCATTAATTTGAAAATTTGCCCATATGTACCTTCCAAGATCTATCAGCTCAGTTTACTGACACAATCAAATGCTTTCTGTTTTCAGTTCTGCAGAGCCCGGATAACTGAACTGCAAGCTGTATCCACTTATTGCAGAATCATCAAAATTGCCAGCTAAATTTTGAGTTCTGATGCCTTTTTATTGCAGTGAAGATATAAGGAGCAAAAAAGAAGAAAAATGTTTTATTTCCAGTACCCATAGGATTCTTGACACTGTCATTTAAACAAAAAATATCCACCCCCGCTACCCCCAAAACAGGAACGTATTTTTCCTGAATGGCAAATGAGCTTCTCAACACAAGAATAAATTAGCTAAGGAAGAACCAATATATCATTTTTTTCATTTAACTCCATGTGGAATTAAGTTCTCAAAAACAACTGTCATTATTATGAGCACAAATTTTGCCACCCATGTTTGTAGGCAGTTAGTAACTGAGCATTCTGATGTAACCCAAACTTCAACTCTTTTGGCATCTTCTATGTATTTAATTGAAAGTACAAAAAAAACACAGCATCGACAGGTCTTTGCAAAAGCCAGGCACCCCCAAAATGGGTGTAAGCATTGTGGGACAGACCAGGAACACCTGCTTAGAAAAGACCTGGTTAAAACAAACAAGCAAAAATGCAGATGCTCAAAACCAAACACATGCAATACAAGACACTTGGAACTAAAGCCTGAATAATCAGACTTGAATGTTCTGGTTGCTGATGTGGCTTCTAGGACCCAGAGTTTGGTGTTTTGGGGCTCATTGAGCTTATGAGCTGCCAGAGTGAGCTCACAGTTCACTGTGGATGAGAGCTAAAACCCTGAGGCTTGAATATCTCTTCTTTTTTAAAGGCTTTTCAGCAGGGTGGTTGTCTCCAACGCCTTGATTGGTGGATAGAACTCTTCCTGAGGAAGGACAGCTGCAAACTTCTTCATGCTGAGGATGGACTCGGAAGCAATCTTTACTCAGGCAGTCTTCTTGTCTCAGAGCTGCTCACAAGCCCACCAGTCAGAAGAGAGATGGAGTTTAAGATAACCTGCCTTTGTTGCCTGCCTTTCATCTTCTAGTTCACATGCAGCCTGATGGACCCCTGACCTTGGAAATCAAGGTCCATCCAACGAGGTAATCACCAGAGCATAAGCCATCTCTCTGTTCACACATTGCTTCAGAGGAGGCTGGTTTTAACAGCCAGTTGTCTTAGTTCTGCACATCTGAGCCCACCACACTTCCTGAAAATCCACGTACACATAGCACCGGGCAAGTGTGGAGTCAGAAGCAAAGGCAAGCAGGAAATATTATAGACAGGAGACTGCAGAAGGGGACACAGATGATGAAGAAATATATTTTGGACAGGGAGGTTGCTCCCCATGGAAATTCCATGGAAGTCTGAGAGACCAGAAAGCTGCTTGTGCAGCTGTAGCTATGACCCGCTTAGACCTGTCAAGCCTCAAGATTTATATCTGAGGGGTATTTGTCCAGCTGACTCCTGGACTGGTGCTCTGCAGCCTGGAGAGCAGCAGCAAGGCAGATTTGCTCTGTCCTTACCTCCATTAACCAGCTATATCCAGTGCAGGAGGTACCAGGCCTAAAGGAGGCTCTGGCAAGGGATGGAGGCAATGTAGTTTGTCTTCCCATCGGGCCATCACTGGTTGGTACCCTCTGGTGTCCTACTGCAGCCACAAGTAACGTAATGTAGAGCTGGCCTGGGGAAACGTGGTGTCAAAAGCCACCATCACCATCTGTCAGGTATTCTGACACCTGAAGTTTGTTACCTTGGAAATGGCTGGATGTCAGTCCTAGGCGAAGTGACTCCCATGCTGAGACTGCAAAGGGCTTTGATTTAATAATAAAAGGCATTACCATAGGTATTAGTAATACTAGTTTTGTTATTACATCTTGTTTGGCACACTGTCTAGTTTTAAAGACCGGGAGAAACCTGACAGCTGATAAGGGGATTAAGGGGTTGTCATTTGCTATGGTTCCCAGCCAATCTTTCATTAAATTCATTTCTACAAGGTAAACTGTATTTCCACATTTGCTCTTGTTCTATGGCTGCAGCAAGCTGTTAAGGTAGGACTTGGGATTTAGCTGTTTCCACAGGAATGTGGGCAACTGATTAACTTTAATTTGGCTGTCATGCTATTTGGCATTTGTTGGGTTTCTTTCAGTGCATAGTGATAATGATTACTGCACAGGCAGAGAAGTTTAGACTAAATTTCAGAGACCTTCAAGGCACAACTCTGGTTCTGATCCGTCTCTTGTCAATAATTCTTTCTCTTTTGAAATGACTGAAGCAGATTCTTCATTCACCAGGCATTAAATGAAATGTATGAGTTTGAAACATCTACAGTGAAAACACTAGATGGAAATAAAAGGGCAACTGCTTTGTAGTTATAGTTCTAAGCAGCATCAGTATGCCCATTCCCATTAAAATATTGCACATTAAAGGTTATAGGAAAGGCCATGCTGCAGCAATGGTTTGATTTGTACTGCTCTTCTCCATAGAGTATGTAAGTCCTGTCTTAATTTTGTCAGATGATATGCCAGCCTAGAAGAGGGTATGCAATTAAGAATGAAAAAAGCACAAATAAACAGTGCCATCTTTTGGGCACCGCTTAAACTCCACATATATTAAGTTCCAAATAAAGTAAGGTACGAATGTTATCCAACAATGAGCATACACATGTATCCATGTGGCAGGTGATTTTAGGGTATCAGCTTAATTGTCTCTTGAGAGGCAGTGATAGGGTCTCAAAGGCTGAAAGTCTCCATCCGGGTTCCTGCAGCTGATCACCTCTCTGCTGTGGCATCCCAGGCTGTAGCAGCATGAAGTGCAGAACAATGCCTGTTCTGAGGTTGCCTGTGGCATGTCCCTGCTGGATGTAAATCCTATCAAGACAGATGAATGGCTGAATATTTCTTGTGAATTTTTGTGTTTTGAACCACCAGGAAAGTGGGAGTAAGGTAGAAATGTAGTGTTTTCATTTCTGTAAGGAGGAAGAGCTTCATATTTTACCAACATGTGTCCAAATGGATTATATGCAATATCAGGCTGCAAACTTCTGGGGCAGAGTTTTTAATGGATCCTGTGTAAATAATTGTCCCCCTGACTGATACAGGCTTTCCCTCTGTGATCCACACTTCCACTGCTGCTGGGATTGATTATTGCAACAAATCGCTGTGAGCAGGAGGGCTTAAAACCAACTCCAGCCCCATCAGAACAAGCCTTGCAAACCATAAACACCACCACCTCTGTTTCTCAGGCACTGCCTTAACATTTTCTGAATGCCACAACAAATTTCGTAGGTGTTCCTATGCTCATTTGCATAAGAGTCAGGTTGGAGAATCTGATTCAACCTTGAAAGAAGATTGTATGTTCAGTCACACTTTTCTAAAAAGACACGCATAGAAAGAATTAAACAAGGTTAAGGGCTAATTACAGGATGATAGAAAAGTGCTGCCCTTACCAGTGATGTGTGTCCATTACAGTCATCACCATTATGGCTGCATCATGGCTGGCTGTAAACAAGCAGTCAGCTCCCTGCATCATAACAAGGGATTAGGCTGTTCTTGAAACATGCAGGAGCACTCTGGCCAGGGAGGGACTGTCTAAGGAGATAGCACACCAGTCAATCTGCCTCCAGATAAATGTTAAATAATGATTTGTACCCGAACTGGGCAGTGTGATCATTGATCATGGCTGTGTTAGTCCTGATTAACATAACCTCTCAAGGCTTATTATTCAGTGATTCTGCATGACTTCAGTACACTATGAGGTCAGAAGGTCAAGCCCTGGAGCTCCTTCCCTCACCTCCTTGGAGACACGGCACTAGATCCAACAGTCTTGAGTAGACCCTTCAGTCCTGCCCCTGGATCCACCAGAGTAAGCGAGGACCATAAGACAGAATATTCAGAGACAGAAGAAGTGCTGACACTTGAAGCCATTTCTGTTGCAGTCAGGAACTGAAGAATACAGACAGGCAGACGCCTGAGCTCAGGCTGGAGGGGGAAACAAAATAATTTCTTTTTTTGCCCAGATTTTTAAAGATGTTTGGGCTCCTAAAGCTTCAGAAATTAGTGGGTTTTTTTGTCTCTGGGGTTCAGCTGTAAAACATGCAGGTTTCTTTGACAGACACATTCCTGTATGTCTCCTGTCTCTGTGCTCTCTTTCTGTTTCCTGCACAGCTCTGTGGTGGGAAGGCAGTTTACTCTGATACATTTCCAGATAAAGGTACTACTCCTTAACATCTCTCTAGGGAAGACCTACACAGAAAGTATAGATATTCTGGGGAAAGAGGAATTAAGCACCATGAATTGGGTAGGGGTCCAAAACCAACCCATTTAATTATGAGATCTCCAGATTCCCACTGCAATTCTTTACCTTAGCTATGTTCTGGGTGATGACTCCCTTTTCAGATTCGCTTTCTCCAGCTAACACTGTTCTGCTCTTCATTTTTCTTCTTACCATCATCAGATGCTGAATTTGCTAATATTTTTCCAAGGATACAGAAAGTTTGAGGTCTGATGTGCTCTCTTTATTTCTGTAAACTGATATTCTCCGTTGTCTTACTCAGAGGAGTTTGGCAGCAGTGGCCACAGCCCAGCTGTGCATGGCACACATCACACATTGCAGAGAGATCAGCACACAGATCTGCCTGCTCTGCTTACCCAGCATATCATTCGCTGCTTTGCAAACAGTAAAAGGCCTGATTAAATTCAGGGTTTGTGTGTTTGCCAACCTGATTTGAGTTCGTAGTCAATGGAATCAAAATTTAATTAGAATTGGTGTACGTTCAAGAAAAAATCATTATCTTTCTCATCTGCAGACTCTTCAGTGGCTTGCATGCATTGTTTCTGTGTGCAAAGACTTTTATTCGAATTGGTTCTCGATAATAAATGTTGTATCCAGTTGCTTTCTGGTGACAAGAATACATTGTTCGACACTGTTTGGCATGGATACATTTTCAAGTTGTTCTTGTCTATATTACTGTTATGTTGGAGGCCCAGGGTCAGCCAGAGGGATGATACATTAGGATCTGCTACAGATTGCCTGGTCAAGAAGAGGTGATACCTTCTTTAAACAACTGGATGAATTCTCTTGTCTCAAGCTCTGGTTCTCAGGGTGGAGTTTACCCACTCCAGCATCTGCTGGGGGGCTCAGGACAGCCGGGAGATTTCTGGGATGTATTGAGAGCAGTTTTAACAGGCAGGACATTTAGGGAGGTGTTCAGCCAGTTCAGCTGCTTGTGGACAATAAACAGCTAAGCAAGGATGTTATAACTGATAGCACCCTTGGCTGTTGGGACCGTGAGTTGGTAGAGCCTATAACCCTTAGGGAAGTGAGGAAGACAAACAGTGTAAAAAATTATTATGAATGGAAGGAGAGTGGACAACAGTTTTTTTCCAGGGCAGTAGTAGGCAGGATCTTATGGAAGGTTGTTCAGAGATCCCAGAAGAATTGGCTGTGAAAAACCACTTTGGAGCAGAATAATATTCCACCCCAATGGACAGGACAGAGCACATGTCAGTGATCCAGCAGGAGGGGCCAGCCTGGCTGAAGAGGGAAATGACAAGCTCAGGTGTCAAAAGGGGATATAGGAAAGGGGGGAGCAGAGACGGGCTGTCAGGAAAGAAGGTAAAGACACTGCCATAACATGACAGAGGAAAGTATGGTTGAAATCAGTGTGAAAGGCAAAAAAAGGAGTAAATGAGCTTGAACAGTCATGACTCTCTGGACTTACACTCCTTGAGAGATTCACCACACACAGAGTTCCTGCTTCACAGTTTAATATGTCAGCCTCACACCAATAACACAGAGATGGCTGGAATTGTTTTAGTGGGAAAATAATGTTGTCCTCACCAAAAAAGAGGCAATTTTACATGAGAAAATTTTCAATTTTGCTCAAAAATGTGTTGATTTTCTGCCAAGCAAATTGAGCAGACAGCAGCCCAGCTGCTGACTTGGAAAGCTCTTTCAGCTGTGTTTCACAGTGGCAAAAAGTCAAATCAACCAAAACCAGCCAAGGGGGAAGCTAAAGGCCACTTCCATCTCCTTTGGTTTCCAGTCGGCTCTTCCTACATGTCCAGCAAGGCAAGCTAAGTTCTTCATCCTTCTGCCTTGCTGGATCCTGCTCAGCACATCTCCAACCACAGGGCAGGGGGGAAGTGTGGGCAGCCCCTGCTATAGCTGACAGAGCTGTGGGGACAAGTCCTTGCTCCTCCTACCCCCAAGCAACATGGAAACTGCCAGTGAGTTCACCTGACACCCACTAATAAGAGCCTTCAGATGAGCAGCCAGAAACCTTCCCCGTGAGGTTGCTTTGATTCTTGACATTTCTTTTGTAATTTCCACCTCTACTTCATATGTTTCATTGGTTTATGTTTTTTTCTAAATCCAAAGGCTTTCGTTCTGAGGAACCATCAGTTTCCAGGCCAGGATGACCACAAGTTGCTTCTGCCGAGTCCTTCAGGCCAAATCACTACAGAGAAGAGTTCCAGGGATGAGTGTGAGGCCAAGCCCACAGGTGGGGTGCAGGCCATCCTGCAGACAGCTCTGCCCTGTGCGGAGCAGGGCTGCAGCAGCAAACAGCAGAGCCACAGCCAGACAGCACACAAAGTCTGTGCTCAAACTTTCGTCCTGCCCCTCTTTTATTTAGTAGCACAGCCATACCCTTTGGCACAGACCAGAATATGCTTGAGACCACTCCAAGACATATCTATTGACCAGGGGAAACTCACAGCATCTTCTGAGCCCTCCTTATTCCTTTTGACACTGGGAGAGGTGATGTCTCCCTCTGGGCTCTCAGCTTCTGGGAGCACAGCAGTAGCCTGTTTTCCCCTTCTCTTAACAACTTGTGCCACTGCTCCTGGAAGGCATCTGTGGGGTGACCCCAGAAACATGGGATTTGCCACTGATACTGAAAGCTGTACCCAACAGGAACAAACAGGTCTACCTGGACAGCTATAGTTGTATAAAGATTTAAAATGGAATTAAAAAATGTCTCAGAAACCTAACCCTAACATGACTGGCACTTCAAAGGCTAAGGACCACTGTGCCCTACTAGTGGCAGTCCATTTTATTTAGGCAGTTAATGGCAGTGTTTCTCCGACATCATAATGCTTAAACATTTATTAGGGATGTGTTTCATCAGCCAGCACAAGAATTTTCCTGGAGAAATTCATGCTGCTGAGGTTCCAGGGAAACAAAATTAAAGATTAGTTCAGAAGCGATAATTTTCATTTGTGAACGTATATCTAAAAAACATTTAAGGACACACACACATATATCTATAGATATATATATGTATTTCATCGTAACCCTACTGCCTAATTTGCATTGACATCTTGAGAACTTCAGCTCCTAGGTGAAAGTGGTGATTTGGAGAAATAACCCACAGATAACAAAGTAGAGCAGAGTGTGAAAGTCTGCACCTTTACTAGGAGAAATTAAATGAATAACAGCTCAACGCAATTGAACTGATTTTCAGGACTGGAAGGCAGGCGATGAATTCTAGCATATGCTGAGGTTATACCAGATAACAGCATCATTTGAAATTTTACCAGATAACCCATTTCCTGCTTCAGATTTTTTATGATGTATTTCAAATGAAGAGGAAATTCTAGGTAGTGCTTCTGCCTTGCTGTGTTATGCCACTCTAGTCTGTCAGTGGCTGATTTCTGGTGCAGTTTTAGCACTGTGGAAGCTGGCTCAGAGTACAATAAGCAGCATAGATCCTGGTTAATGAAGATAATTCCTTTGGTTCTGCAACTGAGGCCAAATCAGAAACTCCAAATATCTCAGTATCTACCCCTTGTTTGCTGAGAAGCAGCTGCTAATGCACTGTGCAAAAAAAAAAGGTCCCTAAATCTGATCCCTTTATGGTACATTGCATTTGGGGAACTTGGGTGTTTTGGGGTAAGGAGAAGACTGATAGGAAATAAAAGTCTGCTTTGATCCTAGAGTATTTAGATTTTAGACACAAAACAAGAGAAGGAGGCAAGGTCTTCCCAGGGACAGTCCGTGGAGAACTGGGGCTAACATCTCCTTAAACAAAAGAGATAGAGGGACCCTGAGAGGACACAAGTTCTTAGTCCTCTTCATCAGTGCACTAATGCTGGGGAAGAAAAGAGGAGGATGAATAACCCCCATCTCCCTTGGAGGGATGTGTGCTGTCCTGTCTGTACTGCAAGGAGGGAAAGCTTTCCAGAGTGTACAAATAGGGGGCAAAAAACCCCCACTTGCCTCACTGACTGACCCACTGGTACAAGTTATTTCAATGTCATGTAAAACATAGTTAGCTTTGATCACAATTATTACAGCAAAGATGAAGGATTAACCTAGGAGCTCACCAGACTAGGGGTTATGCGGGCACTAGGAAGCAGTCTCTGTCCTCTGGGCATTGTTGGAGCCAGGTAGGACTCACAGCAGATGCAAACTGAAAAAGAAGTCATTGTGGCAAAGACTTTCCATGCCAAGTGGAAGCAGGGCTTCTGAAGGGTGGGAAAGGGTTTGCTGTGGGACAGGCAAGCTAAGCAAGAAGGAGAGGGACAGAGTATGGAGGAGAGGAGGACCTTGAGCTGAGCAGAGGTGGGTGGCAGATATGCCACAAGGAGCAGGATGTGAGCAAGCAGTCAACACAGGGAGAGAAGGCAGCAAAAGTCCCTGGCGTGCTTTCTCAAGCCTGTTGGCTGCAGGGTTTCACCAGGACCCTGAGCGGAGGAGAGATATAGCTTGTCATGCAAGTCAGAGAGGATTTAGACTCAAGATNGGGTTATGCGGGCACTAGGAAGCAGTCTCTGTCCTCTGGGCATTCGTGGAGCCAGGTAGGACTCACAGCAGATGCAAACTGAAAAAGTCATTGTGGCAAAGACTTTCCGTGCCAAATGGATGCAGGGCGTCTGAAGGGTGGGAAAGGGGTTGTTGTGGGACAGGCAAGCTAAGCAAGAAGGAGAGGGACAGAGTATGGAGGAGAGGAGGACCTTGAGCTGAGCAGAGATGGGTGGCAGATACGCCACAAGGAGCAGGATGTGAGCAAGCAGTCAACACAGGGAGAGAAGGCAGCAAAAGTCCCTGGCGTGCTTTCTCAAGCCTGTTGGCTGCAGGGTTTCACCAGGACCCTGAGTGGAGGAGAGATATAGCTTGTCATGCAAGTCAGAGAGGATTTAGACTCAAGATAGGTCTTTCCGCATCAGACTGGGGCTAGACAAAGGTCCTATTTGAGGAAAATGCGGCTGTTTTATCTCTGCTCAACATCCCTCCCAGCCTCGCTCATCCTTCCCTACAGTCCTTATAGAATGGACCCTTCTCATTCCACACAGCAGACAGGAAAATTCAGAGGACCGTGTTTTTCTGGGACAGTGAAAGAATTTCAGTTCTCAGCTCTCAGGAAAATCAGTAGCTAAACACTTGAGTTCAACTTCAAAATCTGAGCCATATCAGTCACAACAGTTGTTATTCTGTACTCATATACTTTAGGCCAAGCACATTATTTATGATCCTAAATAATGTCCCAGTTACTGTTTGCTGTGACACTGAGTTAGGACTCACTGGGAATATTAAGAAGGACTTGCAGATATCAACCCTTCCCTGCACAGAAATCAATGTCTGCAAGAATCAGCACAGATATGTCAAATTGTCAGAAGAGTTACTTTTGGCCAATTGAGTCCATAGATGTGGGGAGCATCTGAGGCTGCTTCTCCCATTAGTGAGTCTAAAGAACCCACTGAGTATCCTAGTTTTTATGTATCATTTCCAAGAGCTACCTACTTTGCATGGTATTGTGAAGATTATTAATGTTAAAATGTTTCCTTGGTGAATTTAAAAAGGTTTAAATTTCTCCTCTGCCCCCTGCAAACCCAGGTGACTCTCAAACTTGCCAGAGCAAACCTCCCCCTTACTTATGCAATTTATAGGAATGGAACCAGAAAAGTCTGTGTTGAATGTTCCTGCTCAGAAAACTTTAAATTACTCAGCTAAAACCGCAAGCAGCATCAATGTTTGCACCACCAATTATTTTGAAAAGGAAATACATTTCCATTTTCATGAAGCAGAGGAAGATAAAGTGATGTTTTATGAACTTCCTCTTATGTGTCAAGCTGGCTTGGTTGATTTTTGGATAGCACTTCATCGCGTTGCGTCTTTTCCAGGAAATGATAATTTACGAGCTTTTGAAACTCAAACTCCCCCTCTTCACTAGTCAGAAACTATGACCTAGTTTAAGTTACAGCTTGAAGATGTGACCTAGTTTCACAGGTAGCCTGCACCCACTGAACTCAGCACTGTAAAATCTGGGATTCTTTTTTTTCTTGAAAAGTGAGTTGGGCTGTCACCTTGAATCATTGCTCCTTTTAATCTGCCCCCTGAAAAGTTAACAGCATTGCCTAATTTAGAAAGCTCAGGACAAAAAAAAAAGAAAAAAATTAGAGGTACTTGATATCCTAGATTTAGCCCCAAGGACAAAAAAAAGGCCTGAGGGCTCTTCTTTAGATCCCTGCAAAGGATGGTCATCTGGAGGCCAGTTAAAGACCACTTCACCACTGAAGGCACAGCTGGGTAGCCCTGTGGTTGAGAAGCTGGAGCACAGAGTGACTGGCGCTGCTGACGTGGGAACAACCTGGGAGAAACATGGTGTGGTGTGGGGAGGACACAGCTGCCATTTTTTTCCTTCTCACACAAACAATATGCAGTGAGGGAGGAAAATATTTACTCGCTTTCCTGGTCTCCCTACCTCATGGCTGAATATTTGAGCACCTCTGAACATTGAGCAAATACACTGTTTTATAGAGCCTGGACTTGTTTGTGGCTTGATGTTAGCACAGCAGTTGGCCTATTTCCTCTGGAGCAGAGAGCACTGGCATGCTTTCTTTTTACATCTCTGTCTGGATTAGGAGGAGTTGCTCAGATGGGGGCAGTTCTGACCATGTGCAAAACAGAAAAATATGCATCCTTGAAGGCAAAGATAGATGGTGAGGGTAGGTCTTCCACACAGAAATGATCTGGCAGCTTTTCTGGAAGCAGTTTTTCTCTTAAATGCTGTGATTCTAGCAGAGCATATCACAGCTCTAACAGACATCAAAACCTTCATGAGTTTGTCCTAACTGCTGATAATCATTTGCAGAGATCTCCATGTGGTTTCCCACCACTTTTCCAAACTTTTCACTGCATTAAATAAGGTTCTGCCTTAAATACTGTAAATACCTTAGAGCAGTGCTGATTGTCACATCCAAACAGCTGAACAAGAGGAATAATAATAGAGAGAAAAGTTTGTATTATTTAACCAAGGGTGCACTGCTGTAATTAAAATTAATATACTATAATTGAAATATATTAATATTGAAAGCTACATATGATCACATCCATCACATCAGTGGCTTTGGAGTGATGAGCCAGACTTCCAACAAACATCTCACTTCCATAGCAGAAGAAACACCAAAACATGCAGCCCTGAAATTTAGGAGTGATGCAGAA
Organism: Mystacornis crossleyi; assembly: GCA_013400655.1. NCBI lineage: Eukaryota > Metazoa > Chordata > Aves > Passeriformes > Timaliidae > Mystacornis > Mystacornis crossleyi. The sequence continues at coordinate 65,262 of VYZQ01018656.1, forward strand.
TTTGAGCCTTCAGAGGCATACATTGAGTTAATTTTCCTGTTAAGAAAAACTAATGGCCTACAAACATGAGTATGGAGGAGTCATGGGGATGGTTACGTATCTTCTCCTTTGCACATAAGTAGGAATGAGTTAGGTGAAAGTGGTATTGCGAGGGTTATTTGCACCACCTAAATCTAGGTCACATCACAAAATTCAAAGAAAACTTCGGAGTTTACCAATACGTTTTTAGCAAATACCACATTTCCGAGCACGCAGGAGTTGATAATATGAGAAATACTAGTATTTCGTTTAGCCTGGTCTTTTCTCACTTTAGAATTAGTGCTGTGGTGAACTTTTGGGTAAAGGTTATATAATGTGAAACAAACATGTAGGAAGGGCTTTGGTCTAGCCCAAACTCGGCTGCCTGTTTCCATGGCTGAAGCAGCATGACACTCCCTGTCACCTTCAGTCCTGTTTTACTCCCCGTGAGAAGCCGACCAGCGTGTACTGGTCTTCATGTTCAACCCAAACTCCTGACTCCAAACAAAAGCCCACGATGAAAGATAGTTCATCGGTAACCATCGGGCAACATCAACTATAATTACTTTGAGAGGAGGAGCTGGTATTAAACCCACGGTACATTCTTGGTGTTGGTCCTTATTTTAGTGGCTCTTAGAGTCTGTTATTTTTTCCTCCCTCTAATGGCCAAGAGGGAGAGGAGATCCTGCCCTGGCAGCGGGAACTTGCTCCAGCAGACTCTTTGGTAACCGGCCCATTCCCATTGTTGATTCAGACTGTCTCGTGTTGGGAACAAACCCACATTCGTATACTTTTTCTTTTTCTGTAAGAACTTAAATTACTTTTCATTGAATGTGTCTCCAGCCCATAATGGTCATAAAGGCCATCTGTGCTCCCGGGCATTTGGCTCGCAAGAGGAGCAGCGGATGCTGACTGGAGCCTCCTCTGCTGGCCACCTTTCAGTTTTGTAAGCATCATCAATACCTGGCAAAAACAACGTAAGTAGAACAGAAAAAGCCTCTCTACCACTCAGGCAGAATTTCTGCCTGGGTCTTAGTTTACACCCATCACATAAGCACCTTAGATATGGAAGTGTGCAAATCTCTGGCAAGACAGGTGAGTCATATCACTTCTCCCTCTCTAGACTATGGCCTCAAAACGTGGCATGGAGCAACTAGAAGCCCTTGTTCCTGTTCCTGGCTGGGATGCTGACAAAAAATGGGTCATTCTGGACATTTGGTGAGCAAAGACATTTCCACCACCTATTCATTTGTCGTAGATGTTGTCAGAGTCATTTGGTATCATCCTTTTAACTCAGGCACAAAAATGCCCCAAAAAGTTAATAATCTTTCTTCATGATAGATCTCACAATAGGTACAAAAATAAGATATGTCACCAATGAGAAAATATTATTCTCAAGGCTATATTACTCTCAGTTACATGTAGACTGTAGATGCTATACTTGAAACAGATGTAATAGAAGAAACATTATTTGCATTGTCTCTTTGTAATAAAGCAGTTTTAACAGCACAGTGACAAATATTAAATATATAGAGATAGCATATATTAAAATAGTGACCATCTAAAGAAGGGTTAAAAAGAAACTGTCTCATATAAAACTATTTATAATAATGTTATTGATGTCAGCATGAAAACATCCACTGATTTAAAAGTGGGAAGCTAAGCCCTTTTTTACCACTGCAATATTAACCAGGATTAATAAAACTGAATGAATTGTAACAAGCAATTTATGTATTTGGGAGGAATCTTTCACATTCAGCAAGTCTCACAGCACAGCTGGGCCAATAGAGTTCTCAATTATCTTTTTTATGTGAGCTGCTTTGTTTCACAATCACACATCAGCAAAATTCTGCAAGTGTGCAGATGGCACATACCAGAGGACAAGAGCAAAATTGAGGAAATTTGTTTAGATATTTTCAAATAAATCATGGGGCATTTCTATTTGGCTCATATTTTGGGGGAAAAAAATGTTTTTTAAATGTAATTTTAAGCCAAACTGAAAAAATAGCCAGATAACAAAGCAGGAATGGAATAAATTGCTACAGGAAGCAGAATGCTGGACTGCAGTCCAACACATTTGTGAGTGAAAAATACTAATCCTAATACTACTTTTTATATATACAATAAGACTAATGAGGTTTAAATAAAATTATCTCTTTATACATAATGATATGATAGAACTGCTAGATTTGAGAGAAAATGCAGGTTCACATAAGTAGTAATTCAATTACACATTTATAGGTGACAATAGGAGGCAAGTTCAACAGCTGCTTTCAGGAAATAGTAAACAAATTTAAAATACTTTGTGTTACCACGTTATTCTCTCATTTATTACTCTCTATTGACAGTGATAGATTTAAAAAAAAAAAAAAAAAAAAGCAGAAGCTCAGTCCAGGACCTTTGCTGCCCACATGGGTTTATTTTAGCTCTCATGCCAGCCTTGTTTGACCTGCTTGGAGGAGCCCTCTTTGTCGAGTCCTGGGGCGTGCAGCACATATGCTCAGTTTCATGTGATGAAAACACAACTTAGTGGGTTGCAACTTGGTAGGATCTTCTGCTTAAGAGGAAAGCTGGCTTAAGCTGCAAGGCTGTCCGCCACTCGGTGCCTCGTAACTCCAGCCCTCTTCCAGTTAGCAGGACAGAAATAACCTAACTATCCATTTCCAGAACTGCAGATGTTTTCCCAGAGCAAAGATCTGGAGCTATGATGAGTGATAAAACATTAAACCAGATGGACCTTGTTTTGTTTTAGATGTGTCACTGCATGTGATACTGCACTGCAGGAAAAAAAACAAAACCAAAACATTTAGTGACACTAACATTGCAAAAAAACCATAGGTCAAGCAGGGAGCTGGTCAAACTCCTATGTAACCCAGAAAAAGAGTAGTCAATCTGCAAACGGTTGCTAACTAAAGCAGTGCCATTAGTTATTAGTTGCCAGGGGGCAGAGTAAGCACCTACAGGTTACACAATTTGCTGTACATCAGTTCCTTGGGACTCCAGCAGGGTGGAGAGCCCACGCTGAGGTCAGAGCAGGCAGGTCTGACAAACTCTGGTCTGCTATGGACAAACTATGGTCTGCTATGGACAAACTATGGTCTGCTCCACTCTGCATTCATAGCCAACATCTGTGGTGAACTGATTTTACCTGCGATGTCCATGGAAGGTTGTGATTGTGGCACCTGGTGTTCTTTTGTGACACAGTAAGGAAAGAAATTCCAAACACTACACCCATCCTAATTATCAGAGAAGAGTAGGTTAAAATCCTTCAGATTGGTGGGATATGAGGTAAAAAAATTATATTCCCAAACATAAGTTATCTACCATGTGATCATGTTTCAGTGCTCCAAAATCCATCACCTGTGTTGGAGGGGACAGGGAGAGGAGATCCTACTTGTGAATCTTCCCCATAAGGAGCTGGGGTCCCCAAAACCAGGCATCCTTACTCACATCTGATAAGACAGACAGGGACTGAGGGAGTTTGGAACCTACAGGATGAGGAAGCAGCTACATTATGAAGACACAATAGTACCTCGGTAGTCAAAGAAGGATTCTGGCATCCTCTACTAAAAGAACCACCAGGGATTTCTCATGCAGTGAATGAATCAAGATCCAGAAGGCTGGGAAAATGAATCTATCATTTTGTGACTTGCAGCATGTAGGGAGCTGAAAGCAATTGCAGTTCCTGCTTGTCTTCTGTCACAGCCAAGCATAAACTGATTGGCATTTGGTGATGTGCAGTCTGGGGAAAAGCAGCGTGACACAAGAGAGCAGGCGGTAAAACGGCACATGGCTCAAGCGCTGAACAAATGGAAGGAAAATATGCCCTCCCTAAACTTCATAAAATGGATTGTGAACAGACAGCAGTAAATCAAAGATACCCGACCCCTCACCTCCACCCCAGCACAAATATTTCCTTGGAAACACAGCTAGAAGCCCCAGCACATTCAGACTTAAGGCTAAAAAAAAAGAAGAAAAAAAGAAAACATCTGAAGTTGCCAGGAAGTTTTTGAAATCTGATCCAAACAACCTCAAGCTGACACAGGTTTCTCAGCTTTCCATGACTGAGCTTTGCTTTGAAGCTAGTCACAAATGGAGACATTAGGCAAAGCTATGGGATCTACAGGGTCAGACCCCAGTGAGTTAAAAAAAATAAACAGTTGGCAAAGTCCACAGGCTATGATCCCAAATACAGCAACCAGGAAATACTGGACAAGACATCAATACAGAGAGGGAGAAAGAACAAGAAATTGCCTGAAAGTGCAAGAGCATTTTCTGGTTTAGGTGTGATTTTTCTCCAATCACCACAGCAAAATGCCACACACAGCCATGTAAATGAAGTTCTGCTGCAGACTAATGTTTTAACAGCAAAAAACGTGGTTATTGTTTGGAGCCCTCCAAAGCTGGTACATCAAACCAAAGGGAAGCATGGACTGCTTTGTGTGTCCAACCTGCTGGTTCCTTATTCCCCAATTCTTGCTCTTTTACATGCAAAGGCACAACAAAGCTACCTGAAAGTGGGCCAAAAAAGGGGGAGTATACCTAGCACTGACCCAAGGCTGTTGCTACCACGAGGAAAAGGAGCTGTAAGTCAGTAAGAGTCAGTAAGAGTCAAAACATGGTAAGCAGAACACACTGGCAGCTGGAAGGAGCCAGAGAAAAGGAAGTGGGATAGACAGAAAAAGAAACAGCCACTGGCTGGAGTGAGCTTGGGAAGGCGGGGGGAGGAGTACCCAGGTGCCAAAATATGCAATCGTAACCCCATGTATAAAAATTAACTTAGCAAGAACATGGTAAGAATATACATATGTTTACATGCACACAAATACCCTGAATTGCAAATAAACTATTTCCAAGTAAGATTTTTATAACTTCAATTTTCAGCAAATAATCACCCTCTATCCACAGACCAAAATTATCTTTTGAAGATTATAAAGTGAGAGTCAGGTACTTTTCTTGGCCTAGAGCACACCACCTTCTTCTCAAGGTAACTCTCACCATTAATTGATTAGTCTGCTCTTTTCATTAATTGTGTTCTGATGAAGCAATCAAATAAATGAAGCAGACGCAAAAGGACGGACACTTCTGGGAGAAGACTTGGTTTTAGGAAGGTCAGTGGTAGAGCAGGCAGGTTTCATCATCTTGGAATACGTGCCCAGGTTGCCCCAAATGACACAACTGAAGCTTTTCAATCTGCGGCTGCTCAGATATAAAAAGCAAAGTCAAACTGTACCTAGAGCTCTACATGGAGCTTCCTGCTTCCTTTTGAATGCATAAAGGCTAAGAAGGGACCAGGGCATGACAGGCAGAATAACGAGATCTCTTGCTTGATTTCTATTTTGTAGAGAGCAGAGTAAGGGCTTGGCTTCAAACTGTGACTCCCACAATAGCCTATAAAGCCCCATGAGGACATTATCACAACCCTCCCATCTAGTTCATCACAAAACTGGACAACTTGCAGCCAGAAGATGCTAAAGAAAAAAAAAAAAAAAAAAAAAAAAAAAAAAAAAAAAAAACCCACCACAGCTCTCAAACCATTTAGGCTTCAAAGTTGTCACACAAGTGAAATTTAAAGCCTCATGTTGCATTGTGAAATTTAGATGCTTACAGCCCTCCTAATGAGAGCATGCATGCTAAGCTGTGCCCCAGGAGCCCTTTTCCAAGCTCTGGTGGCTTACCACGCACAGGCAACCAACAAGTGTGTGCTCAGGGGTTCAACAGATGCTACAGGTCCTGTGACCTTCTCCAGAACACACTCAGAGCCCACAGCCACTGCCATTCAGGTGACCTTTAGTGGTGGTGGCTCCCCTCCTTCATATCACTCCATCCGTGGGCAGAGTATTTGCTAAGGTCAGCTACTAAGCCTAACTTTACTTTCAAATCACTTGAACTCCCATCTCTATCTACCTAGAGGATGACTTAAACCCCCAGGCAGATGTGGAGTAGACATTTTTCTCCCAGCCTGCCACTGGACATGTCTATAGCTGTAAAAATGATTGTGACCTGTAGCTCCTGAAATTCAAACACAAGAGGCCCAGATTCCTCAGTCATTTCTGGTTTAGAACTGACAACTGTTTGATGTGAAACATAAATGGGAAGTCCTCATTTTCAGCTGAATTTCCAACACCTTAAAATGTATCCTGACTTGAAAGTGGTGTATGTAGATCTGAAGCCAAATCAAAACTACATAAAATTCATCGTAATTGTCTCAAAATAGTTCCTATATGCCTCAGTTTTCTTGAGTCATACCACATCCAGCCTGCACATTCTGAAATCTGAATAAAATTACCTAAGCTGCACAAAAAACATGGGTACACATGAAAATAGTTCTGTCACAAAGTTGGGTTTTTTCTTAGAAATATATTTTGTAAGAAAACAATATTAACATTAAAAAGAAATGTATATTATACAGTATAAAATAATTGCTTGAATTCAACTCAGTTCCTTTAACAAAAAAATGTTTTAAAAGCCTGAGGATTTGTATGAAGCCCCAATTCCTACAGATTTGATTCCTACTGCAATAAATAGTGGGCTTTCCCCACATCATCCATAGAGAACACGAACACTTCAAAACCCTCCCTCACTCCCTTCCCCAACAAGTTGCTGTCCCCTGTCCAGATGTGCTCTAAATATCACCTCAGTATTTGCAGCCCTCCCCCACAGCCCCTGTACCCACCCTCAGATTCCATCCACCCCCCTCTGTGGCCAAGCACTATACAAGCGACAACTCTCACTGCAGGAGTCTCCCCAGTTAATCTCTTGGCTAAAATGAACAGTGGCCAGCCACTGAAAAATAATGTATAAATGGCTGAGTTGTTCTCAGCTGTCTGTCCTCATAAAACCTGCAAGAGTATCTCTTAACTCTGCCATTCATCTGCCAAAGTTGGCAGGACGGTGCAGAGTTTTAAAAGCTACAGTGGGAGGCAAGAACAGGCAATGCAATGACATAAGCTTCACTTTTTCAGGAAACTAAGCTAAAGAAGGTACTGTTCAATTGCAGAATTTAATACTTGCAGATTTTGTTGTTAGGAAAATATGCCTGTTCAGTAACTATAAATACCCCTAAATACATTTCTGGGGCTTATTATGTATTAAGTTTTTAAATTTCATTTTTACATAATGCCAGCTTAATTACCCTCCAGGTTTGAAAGGTTCCCAGTGACCAGCATTCTGGTATAATTACTCATGGCATTGGTGTGATTTTGCCTCCCTTAATACTGACAAGTTTAAAAGAAATCTATTAAGTTAAGAAGAAAGATATATATTACATTTGCTAATTGCAAACAACCTCTTATAGCTGCATTTTTTCCCATTGGGATTAAAAAGTGCACCAGTTTAACATGTCTGTACATAAAAACAGTTTAAAACATTAAATATACAAACAGCAAGAGATTTTAAATATTTTGTATCAAATACTATAGGACAATATAATTTACATTTTTTTTTTACACAAAACATTACACCTGAAATATAACTTTAGATATTACAGAATATAAAAATACATACTTTTTGTTTAAAAAATGTCTTTGCAGGTTCTGGCACAATGTAATACTTTAAAGGCACACCGTATTTTGGCAATCTATATTTGCAATTAACTGTGCAACAATAATAACATGACCTGTAATTAACTTTTTAGAACTGCAAGGCCAGATGATCTCCCTTCTTCTTGGAACGGCCCTTTTAATCAGGTAAAAGTTAAGTTGATCTGTCTAGGTGTTCTCCAACCCATTCCTGCCATGGTCTGAGCTATCCAACCCTGAGCCAGCAAAGCAAAATCAGCCCCAACTCAGCATGTGAAATGCCACATCAAACGCAATGGGATTAGTCACACTTTCATAATCTTTGCTGTCTCAGGGTCAGAACACTCAACCCCAAGCAAAACGGAGCCCTAAATGCAAGTTGGGAACCAAGTTCTGCCCTGCCCTATGTTTGCACCACAACTAGTAAGGGTGATCAGGGCAGAACTTGGAAACAGAAGCTCAATTCCATTAGTTGTTTTGATTTCAACTACACCAATGCAAAAGGCACAACGACTTTAGTCAGGCCAGTGGAAATAAATGAAGTAAAACTGCTTTAAGACTAAATCAGGAGAACTGTGTAATTTTGCCCATTCACGTATTTGCAGGACTCCTGCTGGAGTCTGCATGGGACAAAAACGTGTCTTTAGAGATATATGGCTTATACAGATGTAATTGGGTTACAGAAGACTTTCAGTTTTTCAAGTTGTTTCTGGACAATTAAAAACAGAAACTATTTTCAGCACACTGAAGAAAGATTCAATCTAAATCCCTAACTTTAAATGCTCCAAAATAAGTTGCTTCTTGCGAAGAATCCAGTAACAATGGGTTTGACACCTGGATACTTATCATTTCACCGGATTTTAATTTAAAAAACCCTCCTACATTTACAGAATAAAAATGAAATTCTGAATTTCCTGACCAGTATTTTGTACTTCCTCCCTTCATCAACACATCAAAGCGCCTTATTTTAAGGTTTGTCTTAATCACATACACCATCAGCTGAAGCCCTCTTTTAGTCAAGTTTCCTGAAGTTTCATGATGTCTAAAACAAATATTGGCATAAAGGTAGTAAAAGCCATCTTGATTAACAATTAGTTTTCCGTCATTGAATGTCATATTTGATAAGTTTGCCTGGCCTTTGTCATGATGCCAGGATGTGAGGTTCACTTTGCGAGTTCCTGGAGATAAAAAAAAAAAAAAAAAAGAA